>RJWM01051906.1:0-10283 GCA_004363535.1 Dasyprocta punctata
TTATTATTATTGTATTTGGAATAGTTTCCTTAATTTATAATAATTCATGAGTGTATAGAAATACAACTCTTTTTGAATATTCATTTCAATGTGAACACTTTACTATACTTATTGCTTAGTTCTAACTTTTCTTGGTTAATTTGGGAAGAATTTTTACACATAAAATCTTAAGTCTGCTAGCAGAGACGTTCAGATATTCCCCTCAAGTTTAGATGTCTTCTATTTATTTTTCTTAGTTGACTGCTCTGGCTCTACTTTAAACAGAAAGTTTAATAGAAATGATGAGTGAACATTGTCTTTTCCTGATAATAAGGGCAGACTTCCAACTTTTTAAGTTTATGTCTTATGTTGTTGTGGTCAACCATATATGACCTATGTTATACTGAGAAGACACTCTTTTCTTCTAATTATTTAATAAAATTTTCATGATAGGATGTTGGATTTTCTCAAACTCTTTTTCTACATTAACTAAATGATGTTTTAACTTAGTTTTCATTCTGTTGATGTGATGACGTACCATGTTGATTGATTTACTTATTTGAATTATCCTTTGTATCCTACAGATAAATTCTATTGTATCACTGTGTATAAATATTTTCCTGCTCATTTGAACTCAGTTGACTTGTATTTTGTTGAAGATTTTTGGATCTGTCTCCATCAGGAATACTGGTTTAATTTTTGTTTTTTTTCTAGTAACTTTGTCTCAAAGTCTTCATAAAATATATTTGGAATTATTTTTTCCACTTCATTTTTTAAGTGTTTCAGAAGGACTAGTACAAATTGATCATTATGTATTAATAATGCATGGTACAATTGATCAATCTGATCATGCATCTGATCATTAAATTTCTTTGTTTTTTTAAATTACTATATCAATGTCCTTAAATGTTGCTGTATTCAGATTTTCTATTTTTTAATTTAATTTTTGTGAGTGACATGTTTCTAAGAAATAATCAAAATTGTGATGAATTATCCTACTTATATCATCCCTTGTATTTCTGTCATATCATTTGTAATGCTGTATATCTAGTTTATAGTGTTATTTTTCTGGAACATCTCTCTTTTCTTGGCTAGTGTATATGAAAATTTGTGACTTTTATGTTGTCAAAAGACTACAGTGGCAATTTTGGGAAACCTTTTCTATTAGGTTTCTACAACTCATTTTATTTACTGAAATATTAGTATTTCCTTTTGTCTACTAGCTTCAGACTAGTTTTTCTGGACCCCTTATGTATAAATTTTAGGTTGTTTGAGAGCATGTTTTTCTTAATAAAATAGACAATTTTTACTGTAAAAATCATTCTTGAAACTGTTTTGTTGCATCTCATAAATTTTGGCATGCTGCAATTTCATTTGTGATTTCTTCAAGTTTTTTGATTTGCTGTCTAATTTTTCTTTGGCTTACTGGTCACTTAGCAATATGATGTTTAATTCACACATATATATGAATTTTCTGGTTTTTGTCCTCTTATCAATCTGTATTTTCATTTCATTGTGCTCAGAAAGGATACTATTGGGGAGGGAGCATGAGACAGGGTTTATGTAGCTCATGTTAGCCTTGAACTCACTGTGCAGCCCAGGCTGACCTCAAGCTCACAGTAATCCTCCTGCCTCAACCTCCCAAGGGCTGAAATTGCAGGCATGTGCCATCATGTCCAGCTTCAAAAAAGATACAGAACATGATATGGTTTTAACCTTCATAAGTATTTAAGACTTGGTTTGTGACTTAACACATGAGAAATCATGTAAGGCACACCATGTGCACTTCAGAAGAATGTCTTCGTTTCTTGTTTCCATTTTCATTTGAAACCTGTTTTGTCTGAAATAAGCATATCCACCCCTGCTACCTTTTGGTTTCCATTTGTATGAACCATATTTTTATTCTCCCTTATTTTAACAGATATATTTCCTTAAAGCTAAATTGCATCTCTTGCAGACAATATGTCATCTAAGAGTGCTTCTTAATCCATTTAGACACCTTTTGAAGAACTTATACTATTATAGTTAAGGAATTATCAATAGACTAAAATTTTATTACTTTTTAATCAATTTTTTCTTACTGTTTTGTAGGATTTTTTTTATTGTTGTTGTTTTTCACTACTTCCCTTCTGTCTGTCTTCCTTTGTGATCTGATGATTTTTTGATTGTGTTATACCTAAATGTCTACTTCTGTATCTTTTGCTTATGTACCCTATGTTTATTCTTTATAGTTATCATGAGGCATTCCTAATACTTCTATATTTTTGTAAAAAGTCTATTTTAAAGTAAAAACTTTTATTACACGATTCTCCCAACTGTAAGTTTTGTCACATATTATTTCATATTACTATGTATGCACCAATAAATCTATTTAAATACATACTAAGAATAATTAGTTGTTAATGGTGGAACATAAATCTATTTAAATACATAGTACCATTAAATTATCATTCTGAATTTAACTATATACTTACCATTCATAACAACTACCTGATTCTAATTTTATTTTATTTTATTTTATTTTTATTTTTGAGAATTGAATTCAGGGCCTTGTGTTTGCCAGGGAGGTGCTGTGCTGCTGAGCTATATCCCCAGACTGATTCTAATTTTAATTACTCCGCTTAATTGAACTTCAGATGCCATGTAGTAAGCATGATACTCTAAATGTGTTATAAACAATCAATTCCTGTAAAATGATGGTAGGGGACACAAAAATAGAAGCAAACAATGCAGACATGTCTCTTCTTTGAATAATCATATATTAATGAATCAGAGAATAATCACACAGTCTTCCTTCTGCATTGTTTATGTGGAATAAATCAAGAAGAATGCATCATTCTTTTACCACATATTTATTTTTGATATTATATGAACAGATTTTATAAGTTTAAAATAACATAAATAGAAAAATTGCATGTGATTATCTAGTGGAGATATCTGTCTACTGTCTTCAGAGTACATATTTTTCATTGGAAGTGTTAACAGACTTACAGATACTCCCTGGTATACATGTGTATAATTAATTTCAGATACCAAATGCATGAATTTTGAGCTTCAAATAATTGTATGGCATAACCTACCTAGTACAACATGTATGCAACCTCATCTTCCCACCATTAAACAGAGACGCAAAAATAATATTTTATTATCCAGCACATATGTTATAATACAGATTAAGTTTTGGAGATCCAAGAAATAAGTTTGCTCTAAGTTCAGCTTATGCTCATGTCTGCTTATGTCATAAGCTTTAGCTTTAACTCATATCTGATGTCTACTGCTTTATTTCTTGTCAACCCTCAGTTTACATGTTATGAATTTAAAAGGATTTCCTTGATATGAGTGGAGTGATTAGGGAGATGAAGTCGTCTGTACCTCTGGCATCTAGGACTAGGCCACTGCTTCTCATAAGTTTGGCAGGGCCCCATGGAAGTGTGCACAGCTCAAGGAGCTGATGCACATAGTGTCTTGAGCAGTTCCTTTCTCCTATCAGGAGAGAGGGCTCCCCCTGACCTCATTTTTGTATATTGACTCCTGTCTTCTCCATCTATCCTCCCTCTGGAGTTTCAAGTGTTGCTCTGGATGTGGCAGAATGGTAATTCTAAGTGTGGGTCTAAAAGTAGCAATCAATAACAACTTAAAGTTAAAGTCTGTAGCCTCACAGTACCAAATAAGAGAAGTAACTTCACAAAGAATTAATTATGATTGACTTCACCATTGTGGGATGAAGCACAGTGATATAGAGAATTTTTCTCACTAGGAAAAATCAGAAACAGTAAATAATTTTATTCACTGTGTATGATTGCAAGCAAGAATGTATCCAAATTGATTTATGATAAGATGCTAATATTTCATTCAGATGATCAAGGTTTAGAATGAATATAATTGAAAGACTAGTGATGATGTTGGCTGAAAAATCTTATGATAAAATTCTTAGAATAAAAACAGGTTATGCAAATAGTGCATGACCCATTTTAATATTTGTCAAAAGATATTCTGTACACAGGACATCCACTACTTCAAAAGTGTTTGCTACTGTGTCTCCATGAGAACAAGTGATAACCTATGTATATGTTAGTTCATAATATGAGGCACTCAAAATTTGATCGAGGAATTGCTATAAAAAATGAGTAGAGTTGAAGGTCTTATATTGCTAAACATCATGGAATTCCTCCTAAAGCATAATCTACTAATTCAGTTCAGTGAGCTAGATGTATGTCAGCCAGATAGTAACAAGTTGATTATATTGGAATCTTTTTGTTATGGTGGAAATAAAATTTGTTTCAATAGAGTCAGTGTGTAATCTCAGTATATGTTCTTCCCTCCTATAATATTTCAGCATGCATCAGTCTCCTATTTAAGTAATATCTTATGCACCAGCATGACTATCTATACAAAATTTCTTCTGATTAAGGAATTTATTTGTGGACTCAACAAATGAAACAATGGATTCATAAACACAGAATTCACCAACCTGAATATATATATATATATATATATATATATATATATATATATATATGATTATTCTTCTCTATCTCGTGTAATAGGATGGTGAAATTGCACATTGGAAAATTTTGTATTTCCCCTAGGAAACAGTACCTTTATTCCCTGTGTTTTGGTATGAATAGGTGCTAATGAGAGAAGCTCCTCTCTCTGCTAAACTTAATTGGGCATCTAAATATAATTCTCTCCCATTTGAAACAACTTTGAGCTACCTTGCCTAGAAATATTGGCTCTTATAGAAGGAGTGTGTCTATCAGAGCAGAAACTAGTAATTATATTGTATTGAAAATTAATTTTAACTTTTAAATTATGTTTCATCTAGATACCATGTGTATCTGTTGTCCTCTATATTAGTGAATATTAAGGAAACTCTGCTAGAAACAAGTGGGATTTAAAACAATCTGTATCTATGATTAATGTGCAAAACTAAACTTGGAGAGGAAGTCAGTAAGGGACTAATATAATTTGAGGTGAAAATAGGTAGTAAATGGATAATGTAGTGACAATTTAAATGATTGGTTCATAAAATCTGTGTTTTCTTATTCTTAGCAATTTGTTTATTCTTACAGTACTTAGTAAATTCATACAAATAATATTTAGCAGTCAGATTTACTTTATTTTTTAAATTTTATTTTTAAAATAATTTTAACAAATTTTTATTTCTCTAATTTTAATGTTTAAAATTTATTAGTACATGTTTGCAGTAGTACATGAGGATTACATTCAGCATGAGGAGTTGGTACATGTACATGACACATCTTAATTTTTTTTATTTTCCCTTCTACTTTTTCACTCTCATCTTGGTTCAACTAGAGATGTAAGTTTACCATCTAACAACGGACATAGAAATAAAAAAATACTCATATTCTGTGTGAATATATGCTACTGAAAACACACAATGATTGCAATGAAGTATTTTGAATTGACTTGCACATAAGAAAGAGCTGAAGTTATAGACTAAGGTAAACACAAGCAAATAGTTGATCATATCTATGTGTAGTTATATATTGGGTTTACAATTGTTGCTACAGGACCACAGTTGTTAATACTTGACACCACATGCTAAAACAATTCCAATTTATATCATTTCCAACATTCTTTGGAAATTTTGTTAGATTAACAGGAATATTCTGGAATTTTAGCTATCCGTTAGTCACTCATAAACTCTATTTGTTTAGAAATCAAGTATCCATTGCTTTGTAGAGCGTCAATAAATCTACCACTTCGAAGTTAAATTGATACCTACATCTCCCAAGGAAGCAAAAATAAAAGTTGTATTATTGCAGAATATAATTCAGAATTTTGAAGTGTTTTCTCATTCTCAATTTGAAAATAATAATAATAATATCTATGTTAATAGATATAGTATGATGGCTAAGAATTGGCAAGTAAAGTTTACATAATTTTATTCTACTTTTTGGGGCTTTGTTCTCATAAAAAATGAAAAACACAACATTTATTATTTTTTGTTAGTTTTATGGCTATAATTGTCGATCTAGCAACAATTTCAATCCACTTATAATTCTAGAAGAAATTATTTATTATTTGAACTTTTCACGAATATTTTTAAATATCAAAGAAATACACTGAAGTATACCAAAACCAATAATGCTATGAATATTGCAATGGAATAGTTGGATACTAATGATTTATTAAAATGTGCTTGCTTAGTTTGTATTTTTTGCATGCATTTCCCTGAGGCCCCTGAAGTTGTAAGGTAGTTTCAAAATTAAACAGGTAAGGAATAATTCCTATCCTAGTAGAGATTTCATTTACAGATATTTCACAAGTGACTGTTAATAGATTAAATACTAAATTCCTTGAGACTGAGATGACCAAGGGTAATAGCACTAATAGTTTTCTTTTTAAAAATTTTTGAGTCTACTGAAGTCCACATAGGAGTGATTTTCAATATCCTTCCTAAGTATTTTAATCACAGTTTTCTCATTCATTTTTCTTCTTTTTGCCCATTCATATGTGAAGAAGAATTTAATTAGGACAAAAATGATAATTCAGTGGTTTTTCAACAAAATTCAAGTGAAAGTTTATAGTGGAAATGTCATTTTTGTGAAATGCTTGCTTCCAAATTAAGTACAACGGGTGGGGCAGGGGAAGTAAGAGAAACTTATTAACATGCTGTGCACTCAGGGGGATACATGCCTTTGCAAATAATTATAAATTTTTATATAACAGTTTAAAGACATAAGAACTGAGTGATAAATTTCTCATAGACATGACTAATCAGACTTGGAATTTAGGGGATACATTATAACTTTTCTTATTAGTACATAACTGTTGAATTTGTTTGTAATGCATTAATCCTATTCTCTACCCTGAGAAAAGAAACAAGTATAGATATATACTAAGTGCTATAAATTTGAAGATACCTAAAACTTCAAAATATTACCAATTAGAAAACTTCATGATGTTTCTGGGCATTAATGATTTCCTTTGAAATGCATGTAGTCATTTCTAAATCTTTGCATAGAACTTTTCATCTCTTTATTTCTCAGGGTATAAATCGCTGGATTTAGGAAAGGTGTAATAACAGAGTAAAAGACAGCAAGAAATTTGTCAAGCCAGGTGATATTTAGTGGCCAAGCATAGATAAATATGCCAGGCACAAAGAAAAGCACCACTACTGTGATGTGAGCAGTGCAGGTGGACAATGCCTTGGAAGCACCTGTTTTAGAGCTTTGGCGGACAGTGAGAAGAATGTATGTGTAGGAGATCAGCAAAAGAATAAAGCAGGTTACAACCACCAGCCCACTGTCAACATTTATTGAGATGTCCAAATTATAGGAATCCATGCAAGCCAGCTTGGTCACTAGTGGTATATCACAGAAGAAACTGTCAATTTCCCTGGGGCCACAGAATGGCAGCTGCACAATCACAACTAATTGACTCATGCCATGAACAAAGCCAGCTGTCCATGTAGTCGCTACTAGCCCAATGCACTTGTGAAGTCTCATAAAGGTGGAGTAGTGGAGTGGTTTGCATATGGCCACATAGCGGTCATAGGCCATCACCACCAGCAGCACCATCTCACCTCCTACCATGACATGGACGAAGAGGATCTGACACATACATCCTCCAAAGGAAATGGTCTTGTTCTCTTTGAGAAAGTCTGTGATCATCTTAGGAGTTGTCACTGAAGAAAGCCATATATCAATAAATGACAAGTTGGCCAAAAAGAAGTACATGGGTGAATGCATATGGGAATCAGTGATGATTAAAATCATGATGACAATATTTCCAAATAATGTGATCAAATAAAACATCAGAAATATCAGAAAAAGTAAGACCTGAATAGTCCATGAGTGGCAAAGTCCCAGAAGCACAAATTCGGACACCACAGATTGATTTCCTCCATCCATTATTTGCAGCATGTTCTTTTTACTTACTCTAGAAATCATAGATCTGTTAGTGGGATAACAAAAAGAATGCTAATTTTTAAAATTTCATGCTCACAATGAATTTAACATCTATATCTGTAATTGAAAAGTACAATCTTGACAAGACATATGAGAATATATATATCCATATGCCAAGCTAAAGATTGTCTATGAATGGCTTTGTCTGGAAGCTGAGCCTAGGACGGAATTTGTATTGAAAGAGTTCATTGAGCAACCGCTCTAACAAGAAGACAGTCAAGAAAGCAGGAGAGACAAAAAAAAAAAAAAAAAAAAAAAAAAAAAAAAAAAAAAGGATTGTGGTAACACTGAGAAAGTACCTTTGGTCCAATTTTGAAGTAAAAGAAACCACTAACAGCAATTAGGTCAAATAGGAATATGACAGTTAAATGATATTGTTTCTCTGTATTATATGTGATGATTGCCTCACATTTCAGGTGAACTTCTTCAATTGGAAATCCTAAGTTACGCTTTTCTATTATTTTTCCAATACCTAATAATATGTTGGGGAAATTTTGAGAGAAGCTATACAGATAAGTATAAAATAGTAATTATCTTAACCTGATTGTTTAGATATAAATCCAGAACATAGTGCACCATTTATTAAAATCTAAATCTAATGAAATTCATTTAGCATGCTAAGTAGATTACAAAGAATATAGCAGTGTAGAATCATATAGAATGGATTAACCAAAATTGAAGGCAACTGTGTCTCAAATTTTTATTTCGTGAACTCTGAATGGAAATTCTTTATCATTGAAGCTTTTCAATAATAAACATTTACCTTCAAATTCATGATTCAATTTTTAGGAAATCCTTAGGTTTAGGAATAATGCAATCTTCTAATCATCAGAGATACAAATCTTTTGTACCTAATATTATGTTATCTAAGATAATAAATTACATACATCTGTAAGCAAGGTATGTCTTTGATTATTAGAACCAAGTGAAGTTCAACATACAGTAATGATGATTAGTTCTTCACTAAATATAATAGTCATAGTGCTTGCCTTGATTCCTATGCAAGCTGGAAATATTTCTCAAGGTATACACTGGAAAGATAATTGTCTATTTCTTTTCCTTGTTTTATCTTTTCAAACTCAGCATTGAATCAGTTTTTGTGTACTTCTTGGTGCCTCTTTGGTTTCCTTTATTTTGCTTCCCCTTTTTTTGACAGTTTTTTATATTCTTTGCAATCTGCATGTGCGAAGCAAAGAGACCATGTGAAAATGAAACTTATTACATCATTAGAACACTGGATTTGGCTTATTTTCTTCCAATTTATAAAGATATACAGTAATGTTGGAAAAGGAATATTTTTTCTGAAGGCATTACTAAATAACATACATTTACTGTGAAAAAGGAAACATGATGAGTTTCAAAGCATAAAACTGAACATATATTCTATATCAGATGTATTTAATTTCTAAAGAAAATATCCTAAAGTTTGAGCACTGACAAATTTGAATAATTTTGCTTTTTTTACGTAAATTTCTCATCAACACAAACTTTTCTAGGACAATATTTGAGCAATAACTTCTGCACTATTGATACAAAAACCACTGAAAAAGGACATGATCAATGATCATTGCATTGACTTATATAAGGTGCATAATGCACCAATAAACATCATACTGCTCTGTAAATGAATGTTGAAGTTCTGAGTATTTTATAACATTGGTAACTAATTATATTATTCTATTAATATCAATCAATATTTAAGGAATTTGTAGAATAGCATAATCAAAGGCTTAATTTAGTGAGACACGATCTAAAATCTAACTCAATTTCTTCTTGACCAATGACTTTAAAAGGTAATGTAATTCTGCTTTCATCTCCTAATTTTCAAAAAGAGAACACTCAATCTAACTTATGTGCCCTGAAGATGAAACAGAAAATGTGTGAAGACCCTTCAGTGCCTTCAATAATATTTAATGTTAATAAATATTACTTGATTCTCATCTCTATTCATTAGGGTGAAGCATCACATTTTCTAGAGAGTATTGTCCACAGTTTCACTGTACACCTAAATACTTTAATTCTTTTTCATTTTATAAATTCTTGTTACTTAGCTATACATATTTATGGCACTTTCTTTAAGCAAAGTTTCCATAATCAGTTTCTCTAAAATGCCACTTACATTTTCTCTATATTAACATCTATATATAATCTGTGCTTTTATAAGATAAAAATAAAGAAAAACCATGCTACACATATTTGTTATATTCAAGGTTTAGTAGTTTCATCATACTTTTTACCCTTCCCTGGAGGAGTTATTAATACCACTGTAAGAGGGCCTATAAGAAAAAAAGGGGGTGTTCTATTAAAGCACGTTTGGAATCCTTACCGCTAATATTTTTTAATAGACAACTCATGTTTTATTTCTCT
>RJWM01051907.1:0-10279 GCA_004363535.1 Dasyprocta punctata
ATGCTGCTAGTCCAGGGATGACTTTGAGGGAAAGGTACCATCTATTTATTTATTTATTTACTTATTTATTTTTGCGGCACCAAGGATCGAACTCACAACCTCACCACCTGCCAGGGCAGGCACTTGAGCCACTGAGCTGAACTCCCGGCCCTAGTTTTTTGAGGTAGGGTCACACTATGTAGCTCAGGTCGGCCTTGCGTTGTAGCCCAAGCCGGCCTCAAATTCACAATGCTCCTCCTACCTCAGCCTCCCGAGTGCTGGGATTAAAGGCGTGCGCCACCACACCCGGCTTATTTTACTTCTTAACCTTTTATTTTGGAATAATTTTAAACAGCTATCAAAACTCATACAGGGTTCCCCTGTAACTTTCATCCAACGTTCCCAATTTTAATATCTTGGTTAACCTGGAAAGCAGGAAATTAACAGTGATACAGTACTGTCAACTAATCTCCTGCCATCTTTGGAGTTTCCTGGCTGTCTTACATGTCTTTTTTCTTGTCCAGGATCCAGCCATGTATTAGTTATCACCCTGTCTTCTAGCCTCTTCCTCGTCTCTCCAACCATAACATTTGTGAAGATTATTTTGTACAATCACTAATTTAGGCTTGCCTGATGTCCTACTTGCATCACTGGGACAAAATACCTGATACCTGCAGCTTAAAGGGGGATTTATTTTGGCTAACGTTTTAGTCTTTGAATGGTCAGCAGCATGGCAAAAGGATCTGGGCAAGAGCTGCTCACATGAAAGTCACAGAGGAACCAAAAAGGGAAGATACATCCACAGCCCCCAGTGATCTGCCTCTGCTACCCGGACCCCTCCTGCTAACAGCAAGTCGGCTACACAGCCCCGGTAATCAGTCCCCTTTCAGAAGCCCCACCTGTGAATGCACAAGGCTGGGGGAGGGGCGCGCCTAGATAGAAACACAACACCCATTCTCATGATTAAGCTGCAGTTAGGCATTTTAGCAAAAATAATACAGAAGAGATTTTGTTACCTTTTCAGTGCTTTCCATCAGGAGGTAGATGGTACCCAATTTCTCCAGTTCAAACATTACAATTTGCCATTTTCTAATTGGCATCTTTTTTTTTTTTTTTTGCGGCACCGGGGATTGAACTCACAACCTTGCACCTGCCAGGGCAGGCACTTACGGCACTGAGCCAAACTCCCGGCCCCGGTTTTTTGAGGCAGGGTCGCACTATGTAGCTCAGGCCGGCCTTGCGCTCGCGTTGTAGCCCAAGTCGGCCTCGAACTCACAAGGCTCCGCCTACCTCAGCCTCCTGAGTGCTGGGATTAAAGGCGTGCGCCACCACGCCCGGCTCTAATTGGCATCTTGTAGAGAGACAAAGCATCCTTTTTCATCAATCTCACACTAATTTGTTCCCATTGATGAGTCGAAAGTTTTTGTGGTTTGCCTAATACAGATTTTCTGTTTCCATCACTCCTTCCTCTATATTTGTTAATTTAAATTGTTAAGAAGATAGCCCCCACTTGGCTGTTTATTGTGGTGGATTAAGTAATGGCCAGTTTAAGTGGGAATGCCCAGCTGAACTGAGTCAGCCTGGTTCCAGGGACCGAAGACCCACCTGAGGTTTGTTGCCAAGGGCATAAAAGGGGAATGGGAGGAGGAAGGGTGTATGCTTGCTGCTGCTGGTTTCTGTCAGAGGCGCTCAGGGCTTTGCTGTTGCCAGGGATGGCTGTCGTTGGCTTCCAGGGAGCTCTGGTCTTCACCTTGGGCGTTGCTGCCTGACTTCAGCGCAGATCCCTCAGGCTACTGGCAGACCCTTCACCGTACCAACACAGGTTTTGAAGTTTACACCACTGGTCATTGGGCCTTCTCAGTGCAAATCTTAGATACTTTTTGTTTGACTTTTGTTTTTTTGAAAACAGGGTCTGTGTAGTTCACGCTGGTCTTAAACTCACTATGTAACTCAGGCTGGCCTCAGGCTTGAGGCAATCTTCCTGCCTTAGCCTTCTGAGTGCTGGGATTATAGGCATGTGACACCATGCCCTGCCCAGTGCAGACCTTGATAGGGGCTCATGTGAGACTTTGCCCCGAGCTGTAGGCCTTTGGCTGGACTGTGTGGGAGACTGTCACAGGATCCAGCGCCGTGACTGGATTGTCAGGTCTCCAGCACATGGACATAACTCCTGCTTTCTTCTGCACTTGGCTCTTTGGGTGAGTATTGTAAAATCACCCTCTAAATTATGTGCTTATAAATAATTAAAACCCATCAAGATCAGTTTGGGTATAGACTTATAAACTCAGACAATATTTACTGGCTCTAAACACTACTGAATGCTAAATAAGTGTCCTGTAGTAATCTAGGCCCTTGCAATCCCTGGCTACATTTTTGTTGTCAGTATGGATAATTACAGTACAGCTACCTTACTCTGCGGCTAAAGAAATTGTCGTGATCTTTCTACTCAAATTGTCCCAGTTTTGGGAGTTTTGCGAGCTCCTTCCAGCTGAGCACGCTGGCCTGTGTCCTTTCAGTGCATCACCCCCGAGTGCTTTACTTCCAGGCATCACAGAAGTTCAACTCGTTTTGTCCTGAGGAGCCTGGTTCCTCTTACTGCAGTACCTAGAGTCCTTACTGGAGGGTTTGGTTGGCTGCCTCACTACCATGGAAGTGTCACTGCTTCTGGCAGTCGTGAAGCAAAGCTAGACATACACGTGCTCAGGTATACCTATCTCCCAAACCAGGAGCTGTTGCTGATACCTCGAAATCAACTCCAGCACACGCTTCACACAGCTTTCTATCACCTGTGCTCCTCCCAATTTTACTGTCTTTTTCCCAGACTCAGCTCATTAGCCATAATGTGGCCGGGGATTTATCTCAGTGGCCTAAGCGCCTGCCTGGCAGGCATGAAGTTGTGAGTTCAATCCCCAATACCAAAAAAAAAAAAAAAAAAAAAAAAAATGCCAGGCTTGGTGGCGCATGCCTTTAATTCCAGCACTCAGGAGGCTGAGGCAGGAGGATCCTTGTGAATTCGAGAAAGCCTGGGCTACAAAGTGAGCCCAAGGCCAGCCTGAACTGCATAGTGAGACCCTGTCTCAAAAAGTAGGGCTGGGGATTTAGCTTAGTGGCGTAAGCACCTGCCTGGCAGGTGTGAGGTTGTGAGTTTGATTCCCAGTACCAAAATAAATACTATGGTTACTGCTCAATTTTAGTACATACATAAACTAACTTTATCCCGTCCAAATACTACTTCCAGTTATTCAGGTGAGTGCTTCCCCACCCCATTCAGTGTGGTTTTATTACCAGTAACTATTAGCTTCCCAGTATTTTGTTTGGGTGAAACACTCCAAGTACTTATTTTAATTGGGCAGTATGTGAGGCATTGCTATAGTTCTTCTAAGAGTCGGTTGTCCAAAAACGATACGCACTCCTGCTTCCTTCCTGTTTGCTTATTCTATCTGTACTCACTTACGTTTTGTACCCAATAAATCTCATTTTTGGTTTATCCATCCCAATTTTTTGCCCAAATTACACTATTTTCCTTAGCTCTTGTCACATAAAAAAATGAACACTATGTACTTGTTTTAAGGGGTTTCTCTGATATAGGGTCCTGCTATATACATATATAGTTCAGGCTGGTCTTAAACTAGTGGCAATCCTGCCTTAGCCTCCCCAGTACTGGGATTACAGGCATGCAATCACCATGCCCAGATAACTTTCAGTTTTGCTGTTGTTGTTGGTACCAGGGATCAAACTCACGACCTCAGGCGCTTAAGCCACTGGGCCAAACTCCCAGCCCTAGTTTTTTGAGACAGGGTTGCACTATGTAGTTCAGGCTGGCCTTGCTCACTTTGTAGCCCAAGTCGGCCTCAAACTCACAACGCTCCACCTACCTCGGCCCCACCGAGTGCTGGGATTAAAGGCGTGCGCCACCACGCCCGGCTGTTTCAGTTTTAAACCGTTTTTTATCATCTTAATGAAAAACAACCATTTTGTTCATCAGTCTGTAGTTTTGGCAGGGATCAACAAGTTCAGCTTATTTTTACTCCAGATGGTTTCAACTAGGGCAGCTTTCCTGAGGCTGGAAGAGCTGTGAAGGGTTATAACCCAGGTGGGTGGCCCACAGGTTCACTGGTTGGCTGTTAGCCTTCTCTAGGTAGCCTCTCCACTGGGCAGGCTGGCTTCCTTCCCTCATGGAGGGTTAGACCCAGAGCAAGTTCTTCCAAGGTCAGAAGTAACAGCTGCCTGCTTCTTAAAGCAGGACGGGCCCAGAACTAGCCACACATCACTCCCTCCTTACTCTATTGACCAGATAGTTCAGAGCCGAAGGGGAGGATAGACCTCTCTCTTTAGGACTGTTAAAAAACCTGCCACTGGCTTCAAGCATCTGTCACAAGATTTCTTTCGGTAATGATGCATATAATTTTGCCTCTTGCTTTTTTGACTTAATGTCCTGGAAATCATTATCAGTTCATTTACTCTCTTCCCCTTTGAACAGTATTTAGCCGCATAGTACCCTTGTGGGATTGTACGTTGTACTCTCCCCTATACAGGCACTTCAAATACCTTAATGTAATTTAATATGTATGTATCATTTAAGGTTTATCCTCAAGGTACATTCCTAAAAGTGGTTTGTAAGTCAAAAGTAAACTCTCAATGTCTTTTGCGACAGGATCTTTTTGTTGCCCAGGTTGGTCTCGACTTCCTGAGCTCAAGTGGATCCTCCTAGGCTTGCTGCGACCAGCAGCATGCACTACCACCACCAGCACCACTGTTGAAGGCACTGCCCAGTTCCTCTCCCAAGCTGAAGCAACCTGTGCTGGTCCTAGCAGCATGTCATATTCCACTGAGCTGACACCAGGGGCTGGTACACATGTGTACACCAGGAAACTGCTTTTCTAAGTAAATAGTACCCAAAGGCTCATTTTCTTGTCACAATTATTTGGATCTTAAAGATTTTAGCCTGATGTGGTGGCATATGCCTATAATCCCAGCACTCAGGAAGCTGAGGCAGGAAGGCTGGGATTGCCAAGTTTGAGGCCAGTCTGCATGTCAAACCCCTTGTCTCAAAAAAAATTTTTTTTTGTAGGTCTACTACGCAATAAAACAATAAATCAGTGGTGTGGGTGGTTATCTGTATTAACTACAGTAGAAAGAACAGTTATTTGCCAAAGCTATTCAAAAACGCCATGACTACACTGCCATCATTTTACCTGAAAATGAAAACTTAAGGAAGTTGATCTTCTTCTGCAACTGAGGATCCTATATATTCAGAAGAAAAACTCCAGCCAGGAGCAGTGGTTCAGGTCTTTACTCCCAGCACTCAGGAGGCTGAGGCCAGATCACTTGAGCCAGGATATGGAGACCAGTCTGGGACGACATAAAAAAAAATCTGTTTGCAGGGGCTGGGGATTTAGCTCAGCGGTGTAAGTGCGTGCGTGCCCGCCCGCCCGCCAAGTGTGAGGTTGTGAATTTGATCCCTGGTACCAAAAAAAAAAAGACAAAACAATTGAAAACAAGAAAAAAAATCTGGGCTAAACATGTGCACTTTTTTGTCATCCTTTAAATGATACAACTAGGTGTACAGCATTTATATCACATTAGGTATTACAAGTAATGTAGGTATACGGGAGGATGTACACAGGTTATAGCAGATACTATGCCATTTCATGAGACTTGATTAATTTGTGTAACCCTGCATTGTGTGTACAGATGTATGTTTGTAAAATACACTTTTTTTTTCTTTTTGCAGGACCGGGGATTGAACTCACAACCACGTGCCTGTCAGGCAGGCGCGTAAGCCACTGAGTCAAACTCCCGGCCCTGGTTTTTTGAGGCAGGGTCGCACTGTGTAGCTGAGGCCAGCCTTGTGCTCACATTGTAGCCCAAGCCGGCCTCGAATTTACAATGCTCCTCCTACCTCAGGCTCTCGAGTCCTGGGGTTAAAGGCGCTCGCCACCACGGGGGGGTGGGTGGGTGGGTGTGTCTTTTTGAGGCAGTTTCACTATGGAGTTCAGGTAGATCTTGATCTCACTTTGTAGCTCAGGAAGGTCTCAAACTCACAGTAATCCTCCTGCCTCAGCCTCCCTCAAGTGTTGGAATTATAGGCATGAGCCACCATGCCCAGCCTTACCATATTTCATTTAAATAAGATGCCTATTGATGAAAAAAGATCTGGTAAACTCAAAAGTCTTGATTTTACTTATCTAAAGCATTTTAGTAATGACAGAGTTTGGTACTTATGGCAGATTTCACTGATTTCAGTTAATGCCATCAGTGAAAGAGACACGTGTGACTGAGATTTTTATCAAATGTCCTAAGTGTATGAGTGGTCATTCAGACAGTGAGTAGGGGATTCTGGGAGCAAACTTTTTTCTTTTTGTCTTTTTGAAATGGGGTCTTACTATGCAGTTCAGGCTACCCTTGAGCTCTCTTTGTAGCCCAGGATGGTCTCCAACTTGCAATGCTCCTCCTGCCTTAACCTCCCAAGTGCTGGGATTACAGGCATGCGTCACCATGCCCAGCTCTTCTGGGAGCAATTTAAGGGTGCCAATTCAAATGATACTTGAAAGCCCCCATTGTCATAGCGCTCGCAACAAGCAGAAAGGGAACTGGCTTTCCAATGTGATTCAATGTGGCCTTACGACATTATATAGGGAATTCTGGTGTCATTTGATCACCTTTCTCCAAATGAAAGGGCTATAAATTACAGTTTCCAAAGTCATAGTTTAAACACAAACAAAAACTATTAAAAGTTAAAATTTTACATTTATTTTAACACACCTGAATTAAGGGTGGGAAGGTGAAACAATACAGTATTAATATACACAGCGTATCAAAGATGCAGCCTTTCTAAAAATCATGCTGTAGAAAAGATAAAGAATGACACAATGGGAAACAGGCCTGATTTAATCTAGAAACTTTCATGATTATTTGATTTTCAACCCTATGTAATTACAATAATCTCCAAAGGATTTGGCAATTATTTTCTTCCTACTTCCAGTCTTCTAAAGTAGACACAGATTTGCTTACAATAAAGCAAATTTTAAGAGCACACAAAAGTTGAGCACAACAATAAGATGCAATCCAGAGTAATGAAGGGTGAAAGATACTGAATAGATGCCTTTGTCAAAAAAAAAAAAAAAAAAAAAACACTGACCTCCCAAGGTGACTACCTGGAGTCTTCACTGGAAAAGCCACAGCTTATTACATAAGACAATTTTTACAGTAGGGTGATCTTTACAGACAATCTGCATCCATCTAAATTAAACATTCGACAACAATGTAATTATAAGGCCACGATATTTCTTTTGGGCAATCCCCTTAATGTAGTTTTTTTGGGGGGGTTTGAGACAAGATCTCACAATGCAGTTCAGGCTGGCCTCAAACCCATGGAAATCCTGCCTCAGCCTCCCAAGTGCTGGGATTACACACATGCACCACCATACATGGCAATGTAGTGATTTTAATATCAATGTTACTTATTTTCTTTGAAATAAAGTGTTTCAACTAAATTAAGGTCATATATTTTTAAATACTACATACATCATGACTAGTATATTAAAATTATTTATACTATTTATAGCTAATATCCAAAGAAAATTTACTACTAAATTCTTATAGTAGATATTAGTCTCCATGCTTATTAATTGATCCCACAGGTATAATTACAGATCAGCATGATTTTAGTGTCTATTTTTTCAGTTTTTACTAATCAGGAACACAGCATGTACAGAATAAACAAGTGGTGCAGCCACCCAATGATGATAGCTCTTCAAGTTAGCTGTCACAAGCTCAGATACAAATCCCCACCATGTCAGTCAAGTTGGATCCAATTCTTCATCAAAAAGTGCTGGTGGAGGTTGTTAGACGCCTTCCAATGTAGATCCTTAACAGAAGAGTAATGAGCAGTTAAAAGCCTCACAATTCTGAAGTGATTCTGCAGCTCTCTGTGGTAACAACTTAGGGAAGGTGACCAGCTACTTTACATCTATTCTAAAATGTGATGTCTCTGTAACCTTTTATCATTATGTATTTTATATTAGTCTAAAAAAACACTCAACTGGTGTCTAATAGTGTAATGCACTCAATACAAGTAAAAAGTAGGATACCAGCTAGGAACACAGCTCAGCAGTAAAGTGCCTGCCTAGCATGTACAAAGCCCCAAATTCAACCTCCAGCACTGTAAATATGAAAAGACCAAAATGGAATACTAATCAGTCAGTAATGCTGTTACCACACAGAACAACTTTTGCACTTCCCCCCATCCCATGGGTGTGTGTGTGTATGTGTGTGTGTTACTGAGGACTGAATTTAAGGCTTTCAAGCTAGCTATATACACATCCCCTTTTATTTTTAGACAGGTTTTGCTAAGTCACATGTTGCCCAGACTGTGCTCAAACTTGCCATCTTCCTCCTCCAGACCCTTAAGAGTGCTGGGATCACAGGTGTGTGCCACCATGCCTGACAACCCTTTTATTTTAAACTGATCCACAGTTCTGGAGAAAGCGCCCTGCAAAGCAGGTTAGTATTATCAGTTTGCCAGCAACAACTTCAAAGGCCAACTGCATGCAGAATGAAGCCCTTTCTCATAAGCAGCCTGAACTTGTCCTAGTGAGAAGAGCGGCTGCCGGAGTAAATACATGAAGAGCAGTTAACTATGTATTGCTGGAGAACTGTGGAAGGAAGGGTCTCCTGGAAAGGGAACAGGAGACAAAGCCTAGTTAGCCAGGCTTATAGGGGTGTGACAAGAAATACAACTGGAGGAAGTATAGAGATGGAAGAAAAATGAGAAAAAGAAATGAGGGTACACACCCAGTTTTCTGGGTCCAACCAAAGAGCATGGCATTTTATCAGAGACAGGGTCTCACTTTGTAGTTCCAACTGGCCTCAAACTCACACAATCCTCCTGCCTCAGCCTTGAATGCTAGAATTACAGATGTGCACTACCATGCCCAGGTTACCGAGGGTGGGTGACTTTAACATGGGAAGTGCTGAGGAGTTTTAGGTGGGGACACCACCACTAGGATCTGAAAGACTGAGAAGAACCAAGGACTGGGACACTGGCTAGGAACTGGCTGCAAAAATCAATCCTGAAAGGGTGACCTAACCCAGCTATTTAAAATGCAGATTCCAAAAATAAATAAATAAAATGCAGATTCCAAGGCACTGCTCAAAGATTGTTTACTAGTTCTGGGAAAACTCCAAAAACCAGTGTCTATCCAATTCCTTGTGTGAAACTGATGTACTCTGAGTATGACTCCAAAACACTGGCCAAAATTAAAGCTATGAAATAGAGCTGTCAATGAGAAAAAGGGAAAACCCATGTACAGCGAAGGAACACAGGAAAAGAAGAAGGTTCTAGCCTAAGAAAATGATGAATTTCACCAGGCATGGTGGCGCATGCCTGTAATCCCAGCAATTGGGAGGCAGGAAGATAGTCATGAGTTTGAGGCTGGCCTGGGTTACATAAGTGAGTTCAAGGCCAGCTTGACTACTCAGTGAGACCCGGTCTCAAAAAAAGGGGAAGACCTGAGCTACATAGTGTGACCTTGCCTCAGAAAAACTAAGGCAGGGAGTTTGGCTCAGTGGCTTAAGTGCCTGCCTGGCAGGCGTGAGGAGGTTGTGAGTTTGAGTCCTGGTGCCACAAAAAAAAAGCGGGGTGGGTGGGGGGGAATATATAACCCTGCCAGACTCACAAGTCCTCCAAGTCCAAGATGTGAAATAGATAACATTTCACCTATTCTTTAAGTGAAATAAATCAGACATACATGTGTAAATACCACATTGTTTCTCTGGTATGAGAAGCCAAAAGTATAAATAAGGACCACAATGAATAACAGGAATTTTTTTTTTTTTTTTTTTGAGTAACAGGTATTGTAAAATACAAAGAAAATGTTCAAATAGGGAGGGGAGTGTGGGGGGTGGGGGGAGTTTGAAAAAAAAGGAAAATGGGAACAACATTTTGTGAACGGGAAGGGGAGGGGTTGAAGGGAGGATAGGGGAATGGGAAAAAAAGAAGTTACAGCATGTACAGGTACAAATCCTCTATGATGAATGTGATTATTACGCATATTCAAAATGTACCAATAAAATCTGGGGAAAAAAAAAATAGATCAGGTCTCAGCAGCCACATGAATTGATCCCAGTTGAAAAAGGGTGACCATCCTACAGGACCTTTTTCATCCTATTTCCCTCTAGCCCCAACCCACAAGTCCTCCTAACAACATAAGGCAGAAACTCCTCTTGGCATCCTCATCAACCTAATAAACTATGGCCACAGAACACTGCACACCGGGCCATGTGAGCTTCCCACCCA
>RJWM01051908.1:0-10276 GCA_004363535.1 Dasyprocta punctata
ATGCACATCCTTTGATCAAACTCTCCCAACTGCAGTACTGTGAGAGGAGGTAGAGGCAGAGACACAAATGCTCCGCCCTTGCACCATCAGACAAAGGGAGCCAAGCACAGTGAGATGATGAGCAGGTTCCTAACACCCACGGAGTAACAAATGGCACCCATGTGGAAATGACCATGGTGCCCATATTGCTTGATATTCCAGCAGAACTCTCCCAAAAAGTCACCATTTCATCCAGACCCAGAAAATCCAGATTCTCATCCCTGACCTACTCAGCCCAGATCCAATTTTATTAATCCATAAATCAAGCAAACAATACAACAGCTAACATTTGTTGAGCCAAATATCATGTTTAAAATGTATTTGTTACCTTGTTTTATCATCCAAGCAATTGTGTAGCAATAGGTACCACTATGGTCACTCCTTTATATAACAAAGTGTTGGTTGAATGGCATATTGTTTTATTTTACACAAAAACAAACAAACAAACAAAAACCAGCCAGAAGGACTAGAAAATATAGGTAATGGATAAACAATTATCATTAAATCTAATTTTGATACACAGGACCTCAGAACTCAGGAAAATCTCAGAACACAACCCCAATACTAGCTACTTCAACCATGCGCATAAAAAAACGAAGACTAAGCATTTCCTAAGACTAGGATTTCTCAGTGCCATCTGCCTGGAAGTCACCATAGCAACAATACAAATCCACAAAGGGTTCAGGGAAATTTTTCACAGTAATGTTCTCGGGAAGCTGCTTGGAGCTGTGCAAAGTCATTGTGTACTATCGTATTCCCACCAAGCCACTTTCATTTTTTCAAGTCTTTTTGCGCATTTTTAAATGAAATTCTAAAACAGAATTATAAAATGATAATAATGTTTACCTTCTACAAAATAACACTTTTAAGATAATAGCATGTTTCCATTGTGTCAATGAGAGGGTAATTACAAAAAATCTTTTTATGTTAATTTATAGTATTCTACACGGAGTGAGGTGTGGTAATAAGACTGAAGCTTAAAGTTGTATGATAGATGCATAAATTTCAGTGCTGTCAGAACCACTCTTGTCATCTCTGTCACTGCAGGTAAGATCTCACAGAGAGATGTCTACCTTCTCAACTAGAAGTCCCATTCTTTCCACTTCATAATGCAACTAGTACCGAGAGGGGTTCTGAGAGCTGATGAATGTTGCAGTGACACCGGCACGGTAAGGGATACAACCAGAAGTGCAGCCTACAATCAGTTTCTTTGCACTCCAGTCTATTTTTCTTCTAGGAGATGCTTGGAAAGAAAAATTTAGCAGGAAACTTTGGAAAGAGCGGTTCTCACCCAAGTATTACTCCCCTTCCACCACTTCTGACCTCAGACCATCTGATACCTTACAAGGCACCCAATGTCCAGTTTGCCAGGATAATGTATCTCAAATCCATCAATTTTTCCCTATGTTCAGTCTTCCATCTTCTTTTGTGGCCAGTGAAACAGCCTCTTTTCTGTTCTCCACATTTCTCTTTTCTACTCATTCAATCTGCTCTACATTCAGAAGACACAGTGAACTTTGTTTAAAGAAAACTTTAAAAAACACCTAAATTCTTTGAGCACTCTGTTAGCAGTGCGCAAACCCACTGCTGGCTCCACCAATGTGTTGTTGCCCACCGTTTGTCATCACACCCCTGGCCGTTTTCTTTGACATCTCTGTCTTCCTCCTCTTACAGACAGCAAAGGTAGGTAGAAATATATAGGCAGTCAGACAGGGCCAGGTCACCAAGGGAGGCAGTGCAGAGGATGAGAACACATTGCAACTGTGATAGGAGGCGCATCTGTTGGAGGCCAGGCCTCAACACAAAGACAGAGTGACCAGGCCTATATGCCTCCCCAGAGGATAAGATAGTCCGTCATCACCTACTCCAATAAAGTCTAACTAGAGATCAGTCACCCCAGTTATGGACTAGGAACCCCTGATCCATCCCTTTCTAAGGAAGGTCTTTGTTCTTTCCATGCACACTTGCTACGTGACCTGCTTCCCCACTGAATCAATATTATCTAAGCGGCTATACTTGCAATCTTATTGGTTGAACATATAGTATTGACCCACATTGTGTCCACCTCGTGATTTGGCTCTATAAAACTTCCTTTGAGAAGTGGGCACATTGACAACCAACTTTTGGGTCCCTTCCTGTCACTCAGTAGCGCTCTCTCTCTCTCTCTCTCTCTATCTCAGTAAAGTTTTCCTAACCTCTGTTGTTCCTTAGAATTCATTTGTCAACTTTGGGAGCTTAGTATATCTGACATCTAGCAGGTTGGGAGTTATATGTATTTTCCCTGTATCACTCCCTTTTGATACTTATGACTGTACCAAAGACACCATGAAAACATGTACTGACTTTATTGTTCCTTATGGACTTGTTCATTTCTCTTTACTTAGCCAGGGAGCTGGCCAGATTCCCCTACCACTGGCTATGTGACCGCCACCTCAATTCTGTTGCTCACATTTGAGGCTCTAGCTGACCAGCATGGCCCAGTCTCCTCGCTCTGCATTCCCACTAACCCAAATTCCCAAGGAGCCCCTAAGTCTCCATCCAGTCCTTGCACTTGACTTTCCTGAGCCGCTCTTCTACTAAAAGTCATGCCATAAGAAAAACAAATGAAGAACAGTAAAGATTCATTTTGATTGAATATCTATCAAGCCCTATGCTATTTGATTTCACGCATTAAATATTTTTAAGTGCAGATTTTAGGAAGGCAAAATGTTTTCATTTGAAGTAACTAAGAAAACAAAGACACGAAGTGAGAAAATATGAGCTTGTGTGGGTTGAACTAATTAATCCACTGATGACAGCATAATGTACATGAAGGGACTAGGCAGAGACAAGTCTGAGAAAAATAGCATTGGAACCATAACATCAGGGCTTTGAATGCTAAAATAAGATCTGGCCTCCGTTGGCAGCCAGAGACATTTAAACCATGAGCTGGCTGGAGAAAGATGAGTCTGGCCGACTAGAACAGATGGCTGGGAGGAAAGAAGGAAAGGTGCTTGTTTCCATGCAGACCTTCAAGGGGGAAAATATCATAGAATGGCAGCCATCTCTCTCTGCACATTTGATTACTATGATTAACGGCTAAGAGACCAGTCAGTGCTCAGCGGTCGGTTGCAGAGACGGTATATGTAAATATGTGATTTCTGTACAATCAGCTTAGTGTATTTCTAAACTCATCTGGACTTTCAGGAAATTTTTTTTCCACACTGAGTCTCCATCAACAGCATCATAAAACAGTGTGTAGAAAACCCCCATTCATCTGACTGAGCCTGTTCAAACTTCAGGACGAAGCCCCAAGAAGTCTGTCCTAATTCAGCTGTCTCAAACAAGATGCCCTTTGATGTTGAATGCCACAAAAACAGATGATCACCATTGTAAGAAATTCACTTGCAATTTCCAAGGTCTCCAGAGGCAAAAGAGATGAAGTATTATGCTATAAGAGTTCAAGTTGCTGTGAGGAAGGAAGTGGTGCATTTTTGTGAAACAGCATGGCCTGCGGCTCAGAGTGAGGGTTCTAAAGTTAAGCAACCAGGGTTTCCATCTCCGTTCACCCACTTGCTCTTTGTGTGACCTTCAAAACATTATTTAACTACTCTAAGGGAAACAGTAGTACCTACCTTATAAAATGATTGTGAGGGTCGAGACGCCCGCCGCGTGGAGGAAGACACCAACAGATGCCTTCTCATGCAATTGGCAAGGGGTCTTTTTATTGTCCAGGCATGCGTGGGGCTCACTGAACACGCAGGAACAGAGAGCCCTGAATTGAACCTGAGCAGGGCTTATAAGCTATAGAACAAAGGGAGGAGGGGTCTTTGCAAGCATGGTTATAGAAGCAGATGGCATTGGTTAGTTTAAATGGCTTTTTTACATTCATTGGAGAAAGTAACCATAGGGAGGTCTGAGGTTGGGGGCAGTTTTTATCTCGTAACCCTGTTTCCCTGTCCGCTCTGTCCTTGGGCGGTCTATAAACTGTAACAGCTCAATTCCTGGAGTAAGGGGGGGTGTGAGCGAACAGTACAAACCATGCATTGTATTAATAACAGGGAAAAATCCTCCTTACATGATTAAAAGAGTAAGTAGGATAATCCATGTAAATCACTTAACACAGTGCTCAAATAACTTAGTTGTTTTTGTTTTTGTTTTTTTTTAAACAAAGATCACTGTGGTTTCTGGATGTAGAATAGATTGAATGCATAAGAAGCAGAAATATAGAGAAAGAAAAGGGGGCAATTTCACTAGTCCACAAAAGAAGATGGAAGTTTAAATATGGGGAAAAGTCCAAGCAAACTTGATGGAGTGAAGAATGACTTGGGTTTACAGGGTTAGAACTCAATGAATTGTGGTATAATATGCTAAGATGGTAAAAACAGTCAAGGCCAAGTCTATTTTTAGTAGACTTCATATATTATGATTATAGACTTATATTATGATTTCAGATAGTAACTGAATAAATGGATAAAATTTCAGAGCTCAGGGCTGGGAGTATAATTCAGAGACAGAAAACATGCTTAGCTGCCTAGTTGTATGTTCAAGCCTCAAAAGAAAAAAAAAAAGAAAGAAAGAGAGGGAGAGAGAGACAGAGACAGAGAGAAACAGAGAGAGAAAGACAAACTCACTAAAAATAATTTGCATTCTGATATCACTTTTCTTAATAGGAAGAAGGAAGAGGTAGAGGAGAAGGAGGAGGAGAAAGAGACAGAGAAAAGGAGGAGAAGAAAAAAAAGAGGAGGAGGAAGAGAAGGAATGAGAAAGAGAAAGGACAGAAAAAAGGAAGGAAGAAGGAAGAAAGAAAGGGAGTAGGAGGGGAAGATAGAGAGAGAAAGAGGGAGGGGTATGGAGGATTTGGAGGAGGAGGAGATGACCACCACATCAAAGCCTGAAAAACTTGAACATTTTTAGTTTAGATAGAAGAGGAGCCTGCAAGGTGATTAAGAAAGGGTCGTCAGAAGAAGACAAGAAGTAGTAAGTTGTCATGGATACACAGAGAAGGGGAACTGTCTCAAGGAGAGGGCTGGTGATCAGCTAAAGACAAGGGCTCCTGAGAGATCACACCAGGTGATGACAGATGTCTCCTGGAATTGGCAATGTATAAATCAGAGCAGAGTGGAATGACTAGACATGAGACGATGAGAGGTTATACAGTAGTTTTTAGTCAAGAAAAGAGAAAGCAACCTGTAGAGCCAGTTCTAACAAATGGCCTTGCAAGGCCAAATGGATTATGATGAAGCCTTCTTTGTCTCTGTTAGAAATAAAGAAGGAATCATGTATAGGATTAAAGAAAATAATAATAGGATACTGATGGAAATAATTCAGGAGAGAAGCTGAAATTGCTGCTATGAAGAAAGAGGTGACAATTCAAGGTGTGAGGTCCCCAAAAAAGTTCAGAGAGGGACTAACACAGGTTAAGGTTGGTCTTTCCTGAGTTAGAGACACTGGAGCAAGAAAAAGGAGCTGGAAGCCTATGTGAGGGCATCCGATGAGACAGCTCTCTCCTGGAGAGCTCTTTCTCAGTGACATATAAAGCAGGGTCATACACCAAGAGTGGGGGTGACACCCCAGGTAACCAGACTGAAAATGTGAGCAGTAAGAGGATAGTAGTGCATTTACCAGTGAAACAGCAGATCTGCACTATGCACAGGTGTATTTCTAAGTGGAATTTCCAATCATTCATGTAAAAGGCAATCATAATTTACCCAGGGGCATTACCTTTTCTGGTGGTTTGATCACCTGTGGAGACACGTGGACAAGGTGGGAAACTGGTTTCACCCAAAGACAGGGTTGGTACAGTGTGAAAGAAAGGGGCAAGGAGATTGGAAATATTTTCAATATAACTACTACAATGACAGGTGGCAGAGTTAAGCCTGTCCCAAGAAGGAAAGGAATAAAAATCATGAAAACATGGAGGAATAATAATCATGAAAACATACAGGCAACAGATTGTAGCTAAACAAAGAAAATGAAAGATGGGAGCTTTCTGCCTGATGAATGGCACATTTGATTTAACATTTCAGAAATACTGCTATTTATGATGATAAAATCTTGGACATTACAAGGAAACACAACAGTACTAAAACACTGCTTAAACTACATGAAAGAATTGTTCAAACCAGGGATGGTGATACACGCCTATAATCTCAGCATTTGGGAGGCGGAGGCAGGATTAAAGTTCAAGGCCAGCCTGGATTACATAGTGAGCTCAAAACCAGCCTGAACTATATGAGACCCTGTCTCAAAAAACAAGAGAAGTTCTATGGTTACAGTCATGTGGAGATAAGTCCTGCTACTGAGATAGCACGGTCCATAGGTTCATTCAAGTAGATGCTGAAAGAATCAAGACTAAGGACAAATTGGCACAAAGAGAAAGGCAGTGAGCCTGAAGCGACATGGAGGAGGGGGGATGATGTCACACTATCAGCACCAAGATCAGAATGAGAGCGGTAACCTGCAACAAAGACCGTTTTGCAAGAGAAAGAAGAAACAACAGCCCGAGGTAATCATAAAAATCAAGGCGAAAACCTGCCCTTAGGGATTTGAGGTTTGAACAACTTCATCTTTAAAAACTGCAGAGGAAGGAAGTTACATGTGGAACAGCCAACTTCCCCCCAAGGCAATAAGAATGTTTAAGTGTACAAATCATAACTGTGGAGCCATTGAGAATACAAGCATTGGTCTTGCGCAAATTCTGCTTTGAATGAGTTACTGAATGTCACTGAGATTTGGTTTCTCATATTCAAAACAGTAACAGTTAATAGTACCTACGTTTCTAGAGAAAAAAAAAATCAACAAAGCCAAAAGATAAATGGAAAAATGAAAACAAGTCAATAGTATGGGGATAAAAATGGGTTAACTCTTTAACAAACAAAAATTCATATAAATCAACAAAATTGCATTTGAGAATCTAAAAAGAAAACGGAATATAGATGAAAAATTCATTCTGTAAAAAAGGAAATAAAAATTGGATTTAGACATATGAAAAGAAGCTTAGACACCCTAAATGACATTACAATGATTAGACAGTATTTTATCTCCAGGTGTGCCAGAGTATTGGTGTGGGTCACACATGACAGGTAAGCAAAGATCAACAGCTCACCAGTACTCTGTTGGCAAGGGTGTGAGGAAAGACACACCATTAATGGGACTGCTAGAAGTATGAATTATTATAAATTAGTTGGGAGGCAAATTAACATTTACCCAAGTGTGAAATGCGTGTATCTTTAATAAAATAATCCTACGACGAATTTTTCTCCAGATAAACACATGGATGAACTATATGCACAAAGATGCAGGCACAAGGATTCCCAGTGAAGTACTCTTTGTAGAAGCAATCTGGAAACAAGAACTGGGACTGGATGGACCTTGAGACCATAATCATAAGTGAAATATATCAGACACATACGTATAAATATCGCATTATCTTGCTGGCATGAGTAACTGAAAATGTAAATAAGAACAGCAATGTACAATAGATACTGCAAAATAGGAGAAGCTCTTCAAAAAGAAAGGGAACTGGGTGAGAAGGGGAAAAGGAAGGAAGAGAAAGAAAAAAATGAGAAAAGAAGGATAAAATGAAAACAGAGCCTTATAAATAGGAAGAGGCAGGGGGTTTGAAAGAAGAGGAATCAAGATATATCATATAGAGGTACAAATTCCCTATAATGAATGTGATCATTATGTATACCTAAATTGTACCAATAAATTAAAAAACAAAACTGTGATTCCCCAATATTGGTCTGGTTTTCAAAATCATGCCATAGACAAAGGAATGTAACATAAATATTGAAAAGAACAAGAGTATTGCACATATAGCTCACACAAAACTCTACTCAGCATATAAAGCAGAAAAAGAAGCACTTAATAACACATACAATATGCTCACTCTTGAATAAATAAAAAGGGGTACAATATACCCACTCACACAGCGTCTGTGTGTGTGGGCGTGTATTATTCCAAAGAAGCATACAATATCATTGAAAGAACACTTAAGAAATAAGAAAAGTATTTTTTTCTAAGGAGGGTCATTGGAATATCTGAGATAGGCAGGAGACAGATGTAATTTCACTTAATAATCCCTTAGAAAAGTTGGATTTTATACCAAGTATAACAGTGCACACCTATAATCTCAGCACTTTGGAGACTGAGGCAGGAGGATCACCAGGAGTTCAAGGCCAGCATGAGCTACATAGTAAATTCAAGTTCACCCTGGGCTACACAGTGAGATCCTATCTCAAAAAACTAGAAGGTTAAATTTTATGACACACTTTTGCTGCTTTTAAAATAGTCATTGGTCCTGTGCTCCAGAAGCTCTGAACTCCTTGCAATCAGACTCAAGGTCCGGGAGGTGCCACACTCCGGGGTGTGCTCCGCCTAGCCGCCTAGGTCCCGGAGGTTCCAACCCCCACCCATTAAGGTGGAGGGTCCAGTGACACACTCCGGGAGTGTGTCACTAGCTGCACAGAGGATGGAGCTCTGCCCAGTACAGCGTTTCAGCACAATCCATCAGGGGAACACCCAGCCAGCCTCACAGGACACTGAGGTACTGAGCACAGCCCAACCCAGAGCTCCAGACCTGCTCATCAGGGAGTGGCCAACATAGCTGCAGGGCCTTAGAGAATTTGAGCTCTGCCCATCAGAGCACAAGGTGCGAGCTCCATTGTTCAGGAGTACAGCCACACACCAGGTCCTAGAGGTTGCAAACCCACCCAACCAGGAGCAAGGCCCTGACACTATATGCTTGGGACTCACCCAGGCTCGCCCTGTGCTCCAGAGACTCTGAACACCTCACAGCCAGATGCAAGGTCCAGGTGGAGCCACACTCAGGGATGCACTCCACCTAGCTGCCTGGGTCCCAGAGGTTCCAAACTCCACCCAGACAGGCTCAAGGTCCAGTGACACACCACAGGGCTGCATCTCTGCTAGCCACCTGGGTCAAGGGGGTTCTGAACACTACACAACTAGGCTCTAGACCCCTACAACAAGCTCCAGGGGTGTGACCCTGCTAGCTACAGGGAGGATACAAACTTTGTCCAGCCCAGCATCCCAGAGTAACCCAACAAAGTACATTAGGGGAACACAAGGCCAGGCTCACAGGCACCATAATCTGGGGGAGTGCCCCAGCTAGCCACAGGGATATTGGAGGATTGAAGCTCTACTCAGCACAGTGTTCCACTGCAATCCATCGGGAGGCTGCCTGCCTTGCCACAAAGGTCCCAGAAGAAAATGACAAAATGAAAGACCAAGAAACAGTCTCAATCCCCCAGCCCACTGACAACAAACCCAACAGAAACTGAAACGGAAGACACTGGGAGTCAAACAACTGGACTTTCTGAAATGATAGCAAATGAAGTAAAGAAACAACTCCATGAAGCTATAGAGAAACTCAAATCAGAAGTAATCTCTCAGCTAAAAATTGAAATGGCAATCATTATGAAAGAAATGCTGTGTCTATCTAAAGAAGATCAAGAAAAACAAATAGAAGAACATAAGAAAATGATGGAAACTTCAAATGAACATTATAAGACACAAATAGAATGCATGAAACAGATTCAAAGGGGAATTCAGGAAATGAAACATTCCATGGAAAGTTGACAAAACTGCTTGAACGAAGCTGATGATAGAATCTCAGACCTCAAAGACAGCATGGAAGCTTATGATCATGAAAGAAAAGATCTTTTAAAAATAACAAGGAACCGAGAAACAACAATTCAACAGCTGTAAGATGATGCCAAGAGAAATAACATAAGATTAATAGGCATCAATGAAAAAGCAGGGGTAAATACTAATGACCTGCAAAGATTATTTGCAGAAATAATAGCAAAAAATTTTCCAAAATGGAAAGAGAATCTGATATACAGGTAAGTGAGGCATACAGAACTCCAATTAACCATGACCAAAATAAATCTTCACCCAGACATATAATAATTAGGGTATCAGAAATACAGCACAAGAGCAAAACACTAAAAGCTGTCAGAGAAAAGAAACAGGTCACCTATGAAGGAAAGCCTATCAGAAGCATGGCAGACTTCTCAACACAAACCTTTAAGCCAAGAAGAGCTTGGAGTGAAGTATTTCAAATCCTGAAAGAAAACAACTTTCAACCCAGATTGATGTATCCTGTAAAACTATCTTTAAAAATTGATGGAGAAATAAGATACTTTCATGACAAGTAACAACTGAAGAAATTTATGACCACCAAACCAACACTACAAAGAGTACTGAAAGACACTCTAGAAAGAGACAAAGA
>RJWM01051909.1:0-10275 GCA_004363535.1 Dasyprocta punctata
ATCCCAAAAGCACTAACATTAAAGGTGAACAGATAAATGAGGTGACATTCAACTAAAACCTTTGTGACTCTCTTTGGCCCATACAAAGTGGCAAAACTGATACTGACATCTGACAGCCCATGTTTCATGAAGCAGGCATGCTTCCTGTCTCTCTCCCTCCAGAGTCTGTGCCCAAGCCAAGTGGACAACCCTGGACTAGCCAAGCCAGTTAGACGACTGCCATGCACTGCCTGATTACTCCTATTACACGAGTGGAGCCTCACCATCTGCTGACACAGGGTTGACACCCCTGCAGACAAGCTACAAGTTTGATTTGCCACCTGGTTGCAGACTCGTGAGGGAATTAAGCTTAAGTAAAACTGAATCAGAAATAATTAGAACAGCCTCGTTAAACCAGATCCAAATCACCAAGCCACAAAAACACAAGCTAAAATAATGGTTCATTGAAAACTTTAAGTTTGTATATAATACTATCTAGCTAGTGAAAGAGTACGTAGCCAACTACCTTCAATATTGGCATACCTGTTGAATATGTTTCATATTCAAATTTTAAAAAGAAGAAAAGCTGAATCATTCATAAAAGGAGCTATATGTTATTATAAAGTTGTTAAAAATAAAAAGGCTAAGATTATGATTATTTTAAAATAAAATTTGCCTCATGAACTAAGTATAGACAATAAGAGTATTTCTTCATGAAGACACATACAGAAGTTAATTAAATAACTACATCAGAATAAATTATAATTATGATTTCTATGGCTATAAGTAATTTTTAAATGCTCATGTTGCTCAGGGGTACTATGTTCTTACATTCTCAATTACTGCCAAGAAAGTCTTCTTCATTATTAATTTTCTCTATCTATGAAGTAAAGATATATTAAGTCAGTTTCAGCTAGTTTTTAAAGAATAGGCAAATTTAGAATATACTGCGTACACCTAGGAGTACATCTATTAGAAAAAAATCACTAATGTTTAGCTTTATCTACTAAAGCTAAATATAAGTACTAAAATATAATATAAATTTTATATTGATGTTAGGTTTTCTGGAATTTAAATATTTGTAGAACCAAGGTCCTTGTAGCACTAAAATCACATCATTATTATGTAAACTTTTAAATATTTTATTTGGAAGCATAAAGACATCTATAAACTAAAAAGTAATTAATAATTTATATTTTGACAAGGTAATATTCTTTTGTCTTAATTCCAATACTGATTTAAAAAAGTGAATTTGTGTTCTTTGTGAAACAAAATATTGCATTTTCCAGCTAAGACAATATTTCAAAACATGTCTAAACCAAAATAAATTAACCAAGTTATTTCTAATGGCTAGAAAATGGACTGGAATAATACTTCTTGTACACATATGTCATTTTTCCTTTTCTTATTTACATTCTTATTCTTTTATTCTAACCTAATTTTAGGATCAATATAGTTAAGTCTCAATAAAATAAGTGACTTATTTGACAACATAATTTTCTCCAATGGACAGAACTTCATACTATTTATAGCTGAATAGTTTGTCACTGTGTGTAGTACATTTAAAAAATATTTAAATTTCTAATTAAGTTTTGAAACTACTTTTTGAATTTTATCAGTGGTGACACATACTGGCCTCTGGTTTTGTTCTTCTGTTGCTTAAATTAATTGTATCTGGAACATCCAAAATATAAAAGTTGCCAGGGTTATAAATTATCAGCTTAGTCCCTTCTGGGCAAGCACAAGGTCCTGAGTTCAATGCCTGGAACCAAAAATATAAAAAAAATTAGATAAATAAAACAGCCAGGTGTGGTGATGAACGCCTTTAATCCCAGCACTTGGGAGGCTGAGGTAGGAGGAGCTTTGTGAGTTCGGGAAAGGCTTGGGCTACAACGTAAGTGCAAGGCCGGCCTGAGCTACATAGTGCGACCCTGACTCAAAAAACTAGGGCTGGGAGTTTGATTCAATGGCTTAAGCGCCTGTCTGGCAGGTGCGAAGTTGTGAGTTTGATCCCCGATGCCGCAAAAACATATAAATAAATAAATGAATAAAAGAGTAAAAATACTTGTAAATATCTATGAGATACTAACTGATGTTTTGACACATCCATGCATTTATTTAGTCTTTAAATAAGGTTAAGTAAATGCATTTCTGTTCCCTCATGGACTCCTTTGTTACCAGAAGTTTTCACATGCAATGTCCAATTTTTAGTGGGAGATATTTCTATCAATAATTCAATTAAGAGTTAAAAATATTAGGGGCAGGCTCAAATCACTGAATCTCGTAAAGTAAACTTCTCCATAGACCTTTATTTTGTAAGCGATACACATGACATTGTGGAAATTTGCCACTTACACACTAAACATGAACCAAGTTTTCTGCATATTCCTGGTGGAGGGAATGTGTTTGTGCTTCTCCACACAAACTTGGGTAGGAAAATTGGGGGAACATTAGAAGGCATTTTTGTTTGGAGGAAAATAATTTCCATTTTGAGCCTGATTTAAGTAAAATATTTTTGGCTTTAATTTTACTTTAGCAGTTTTACGAAGGTGTAATTGAAAAAATTGTACATGGTCAAGGTGCAGAGTAAAACATTCTTGCTTTTTAAACAAAAGGAAAAGTTGAGCAAAATTTTCAGACATTCAATTGTTGCACATTCAGTTTCAAATGAATACTATTTTCTGGTTTCTAAGGAATAGAAACTAACATAAAATCTGTTTTTTTCAAATATCAATTATCTTTAAAAATACAGTGCATGGACTTTCTCATTTTGAATTTCACGTTATCATTAAAAACGTGAAAGAAATGCAAAAGAATCCATTCACATCACTTTCTAATTGCTGCATATTCTAGTGTGAGAGGCAACAATTACATCTGTAAGTTTTATAACATGAATGAATTTCATGAATTTGTGTGCTAATTCAATAGACCTTACATAGTGACTTATGCTTCAAAAAACATAAAACAAAAAAGAGGAAAAACTAGGTCAAATTTAGATGTAGAATATCCACATCTAATTAGCCACAAAATTCATTGATCAATTTACTTTTTAACCCCACTGGAATAAAAATTAGTACTGAAATAAATCATTTCCAAATTTTAATCAACTGGTTATATTCAAGATAACATAAATACAAAAGGGTAATTGCAGTAGTATATATATTTAACTGGTTCACTGTTAGGAATTAAAGAATATAGTAACTGTGAGGACATTAATCATTTGTGCTAGTTTTATAAGAATATTAAAATAATTTTAAATGTTTTTCTATCTTATTAAGGAGTTAAAATTTAGGATAGATATCTTTAATAGAAGATAGTGTAGTAGCTGATTTTTCATCGTGACAAGGTATTGTTTTTAGAAGAAACTGCTGGCTCCAGGAGTAATGTCCAAAAGCAAAGAATCTTTTCTCTTTCATTAAAAAAAAAAGGAATATTCACAGTAAGAGATAGTACTAGAGCCCTTGTCACATTACACTCTACTCTTTTTCTTGTAACACACTGCTACAGTTTGTCTATTTATTTGATATTTAAGATAGCAAAGTTATTTCACCAGCATGTATTTATCTCCACTGAAATGTGTAAGGAGATTTTCAATTTTAATAGGATCAAAATGAACCTCTTAATTCTTCCACCCTGATCTGATGTTTTCAACAGCAAAAGTAATCAGCACTCATCAGTCATTCAACATAGGGACAATTTTAATGCTTCTGTTTTTATCACCCAAATGCAATTCATCATCAAATATCGTCAACATCACCCTACGTAAAATATTTCTTGATTCTGCTAATTTATTTCCAACTCTATGTAAAGTCCTTTGTTCAGGATGTTGCTGTTTATTAAGCATTTATATTTGATTTTCTCCAATTTATTCTCAGAAAATCTATTCAGATTACTCTACTTATCTGTTTCAATCCTTCGAAGACTGCTTGGTACTTTTAAAATGAAATCTAAACATGTTACAGTGACCTAAATGTCCTTGCATGACCTGTCTAGTTTGCAATCTTCCCCCTTCTAGTAACAAGACTTCCTCACTCTGAGCCTGAAACACTGCAGTCTAGTACCATTTTCAGCTGTAAATACCCTGATTTTTTAACTGGGGAATGTTGTTTTAGCTGTTTGTTTGGATGGCTCCTTATCACTGAGGTCAAACACCAAATGTCACCTCTTCAGAGAATCTGTTTTTGATTGTCTCAACTCAACAAATTCTGTTTGCTTACTCTCTTATTTTTATCCATTTTCTGGATAGTAGTAAACACAATGTATAACCAATTCAGTATTTTTTTGTTTATTATCTTAGTCTTATTTAAATATAAATTTCATGAGTGAAAAATCTTTATTCGTTTTGTGCAACCCTTGATTCTAGAAGAAGACTTAAGGTCATTATATCCGGGGGCTCAGTAACAGATGCTTTCTGGAATTTCAGAGACATATATGTAATTGTCAGTCCTGCAGAATTTAGTATCAAAGCAGTGACTTTTCAAGTTTTTATTATCTTCTTTTTTAGCTTTTGTGTTTGAGCATTCACTAAATATTTTAAGTCTAATTCTTCATCTTTATTAGAGTGTATTCATAACATATTTCATCAATATTAAAATATATTTTAAATATCAGTATTATTTAAAAATATTTAATATATATAAGGTAATATAATAAGGATTTAAATTGACCCATTAATTCTAACTGTTAAAATAACCATAGATGAAAATATTACTAGTGTTCTCATTTTTTGGATTGAGAAAACTATATCTAATAGAATTAAGTGAATTCTAAAGTCACATAGCCAGCAATCTGGTTTCAGGGCGCATCCTCTAAAATTGAAGAGACATACAAACTGTAAATTGTATGTGCTGGTGGTTAATGTAGTCCTTTTTATTGACTCATGAGATTATACCTAAAACTGAAGTTACTTGAGTTAAACTCCTTTTTTAAAATTTCAAAAGTTTTAATAGACATAAAACATGAGTTCAGAGATTATATCTGTTTTCTTGATGCCTTGTGTGGCTCATTACTGCTGATTTACTCCTATCAAATCAAGTTTTCTTTTTTTTACAGCACTCATTAAAGTGGAATTTTCAATCGTAAAAGTAGCATTTTAATCAAAATCTTTTGAGGTTCTATAAAGTTGACATGATCTTGAATTGATGTAAAAACTTTTATTAAGAAAAAACATGCAATTATTATACACTAAATATTCCCAAGAAAAATGAAAGTTAAAAATTCAAATTTCCAATTAATGTTTATTTGTTGTATTTGAGCATTTGTTCCTCCATTAAAATCTAAGCTCCTCGCAGAAGAATGCTATGGGGCTAGAGAAAATAGATACAGTATAATTGAGGTGTCTGATTATAAACATCTGATATATTCCTTTCTACAAAATTCCATGAGTTTTTCTAGTTCCCTTTCATAAAAAGAAAGTACAGTACAGCAACAGTGAAGAAATTGCAGCAGTAACTGATATTTCATGAACATCTATCTGTTCAGTGACCGTATGGAGTATTGCAATAGTCTTTCTGCTAACGAACCTTACTTGTTAGAAAGCAGAACCTGTTAAGTAACAATATAAAGCCTGAAAACATAATCTAAAACAACAGGTAACCTTCAAAGTTGTCTAGATGAATGTTCAACAGTGTTTGGGGGAAAAGAACATAGCAGACATTTCTTGCTTTGGCAATCTCCTTTTGCTATAGCCTCAGTATTAGACAAATTTTCTGAGTCAATTGCAAGTTCATAGTGAGGGAGAAACAACAAAAAAGCATAGAACTACCTTAATATATCAATAAACTTATCTTTCCTTTTCCACACCTACTTCTTGGAAAGAATTTTGGGCAATGCCAAAGAAAAATATTTCATCAATATGTACATCAATAGCATTAGTTCACAGGAAATTTAGAATAGAAAATTATTTCTGTGGAAATATTGATTAATAATAACAAAAGTGGTATATGGAAAATACCTCATAACAAAGCAGAAACTCTAATGTTGTATCTGGTTATTGAACATAACCTTTATACTGTGTTAGGTATTTGTATTTGCTATTCCCATTTAATACTTACAGAAAAATTATAAAATATATATGGGTTAACTTTATTTTACAAATAAAGATATTAAACCTTACAGAATTGCAATAATAGTTTGTGATAGACTCTGTGATAATTTGAAGATTTTAATTCAAACTCTATAATTGCATCTAAACCATTATTTGTCATGTTTGTTCATCATATCATAATAAGTGAGATTTCCCAAGATAATTCTGCTTTTCAGAGTCTTATGACTATTGACAGTATATAATTATGCCTTGTATTCTCATACACTTCTATGGTAACATGCAATGTTAATAAATAGATGAAATACACTGGAAGAAACAATGTTAGTACTCTATCTTCCACCATGTTTTACAAGGACAATCTTAAGTGTTTTTTGTTGCTTGTCAGAGTTTTTATAAATGCAACATGCTTTAAAAATCTTGTGACATACACTCTTTACTATTGCCCATTTTTATTTCAGTACATGAATAAATCTGTCTGATTGCCATCCTTGAGTTTCAGTTACTTTGGTCTTCAATAAGTGCAGTTTTCAATGAGGGCCTACCAATTGCTAGGTATTGTACTTAGTGGCAGGAATTCATAGCTAAATAAAATACTTTTTCTATCTTCAAAAAGTAATGAAAATGACCTACAATTCGGTATATAATTGTTCAGTAGGAATACATATTAGGTAGTAAATAATGTACAAGATACCTACTTCATTCTACATTCCTTCAAAAATTGAAGAAGAAGGGAGGGGGAGATAAGGACAAGGAGAAGAAGACAAAAGTGACTGAGAAGAGGAAGGGGAGGAGGAGGATAAAGAACCTGAAGAAGAGGAAGCAGTGCAAAACATTTGTTCAAATTGAAATCATGCTTCAAAGTTTAGAACAATTTCAACCTCCTATGCAATATGTCTCTGTCATCTGCAATTTAAACTCAGCTGTCCTTGTTTCAAATTTTTAAAATTATGTACATGCACCCTTTCCCCACAAGGAATGTAAGCGCTGTGTACTATAAATATGTACTAATAAAAAATTGAAAAAAACAAACTTTCTATTTGTATTTTGTTTTGTTTAGCATATGTTATCTCTGGGTATTTTTTAGCATATGTTATCTCTGGGTATTTTCATAGGATGGGGTCGAGGAGGTCCCCCAAAGCAGTGACAGGAAATCTTGACTTACCTCATCCACAGGGTACATTGTAGGTTTGCTGACTGTAGTCACAATATATATCCTTAAAAGGCATAGCTCATAGAGAATAGAGTGCTGACCCTTAAGAGGCAGGTTCCTCATGACCTGGAAGAGTCTATAATTATGTGTTTGAGGAGTGGAAATCTTTGAAATTTGTGAATCCATAGAAAGAATGGCTTCCAATTTCAGGTGAAAGGTGATAGCCCTTTCCACAACTGAAAAGCAAAGGTTCAATTATGAGAATTGGTATGGTTGCCCACAGGTAGAAAAGTAATGACACATTTGATAGGTTAAAAGCACAATTTGAAGGTCAAAAGCACTGACCCCCCAATTTAAAGGCTTGTTTTGTCTTCAAGACCATTAGAAATTATTTTGGAATGGGTTTCTGGAAGAGAAAAAAAGGCTTGGATATTTTTGTGTCCTAAAGTATGATTTTCATGGTCTTCTTTCCACACACCTGCATCCCTTTTCTCCACCCTGAGGTCTGACTTATTTCTTTGTTAAATATCTCTTGTATATTTATTGATTTCCTAGAGATATAATATGACTGTATGAACCCAGTAGATTCCCAGTGTGTATTTTTGATTAATGAAATGAAATTAGAATGAATACAATTGTTGAGTGACTTACACCATTATTTGTCAAATTCCTCAAATTCTCCCACTCAGAAACATGCTATTTCCATTATTGAGACTTAATGACTTTTTGTTCTGAGATATTTACTTCAGTGTCGTTACTCTCATTGGGAATTTGTTACGTTGTTTTTATGTCGTTTTGCATTGTGCGTTGTATTATACATTTTTTCCTGATAATGTAATGTGACATATTTGCATTTACTGGGGATCTTTATGGAGTTTTTAGTTAAATTCTTATTTCACATTGGTTTGTTTTCAGTCCCTGGAATACATTCAAGTTTTGAGAGGACGTATACATCTGGTTGAGTGATCATTTTTCTTTCCCTAGAATAATGATACTAATTAAAGCCATAGTTTTTCTTTGTTGCTTTCTAATCATGCCTATGTTTATTTCTAGATTTTCACTAATGAGTAGAACAAAGAAAATTATTTTCAGATTGGAAAATAGCAATAATGGTTTCAACACTATTTGGTACTTGCTACATATATTTATCATTTTGTACATAAAACCATATAGTATTTTACAGTTATTTAGAGCAGTAGGTTGCTCCCTTCCCTAAACAGAATAAACTAATTTAAATGTGCCTTCTAACTAGAAACAACTGTTAATAATATGGAAATGTAATGAACACAAGGCAAAAATCTTTCAGAGAAATTATTTCTGCTATATTCACATAACATTCTTTAAAAATTGCTACATTTCAGAATTCTTTAGTAATGAAGGAAACAAGTCATTATGATTTCATGTAATCATGTGGTTTTTCTAAATAGTTTCTGACTGTGACAGGTCATTTTTAATCCAGCTAGCTGTTTACATTATATTAATATGAAAAACCCAAACTGCAAATTCATAATCTCTTGGTGCTGATATAATGTCTGCAGTAAATAGCTTATTTCTTGATTCACCAGTAAAACAATTTTTATCTGTTTATTGCCTGCATCAATGTTCACTAGCAGCAGGCCAGTGCTGATTTTAGTGACTACAGTGAATTTTTTGTCAGTTTATTTTCCACATTGATTCCTGTAACATATGCAAGAATTGGGCACCTAAAACTTTGTCACAACACAACCAGGTCAAAGAGAAAGTGTGAGATCAGGGTTAAGTCTTTTTTTTAAATTTATTTACAAAGAATCTACATAAAAATCAATAGAATGGACAACCAGGTTTAGCAAGCTTATGGTACTAAGCCACAAAGCCATATACAGAAATCTAGTTTTGGCCTATATACAAGCAATGTACAATTCAAAAGTAAAATTGAAACACATTATATGTATCCTAAAAAGTATAAAAACTGATCAAAAGTACGCAAATACCACCTCAGTAAGTGGAGAGAGACTATGTATGTGAATTGGACACATATCAAAACATTTATTCTCCCTAAACTTAACTATGGATTCACCTCAATATCTATTAACATCTTAGCAGAATTCTTTTTTCTTTTTTTCAGTGAAAGGAGGCATTGAATTTACTTCTATCCAGGCTATGTGGATGACAAAGGAGACCATTGTGCTTTTTTTAAACTGTCTATTTTTTAAATATACATATACATAAGCATATACATAGATTTTCTTTCAGTTTGCCACACAAGTGAAACAATATGACGCTTGCACATGTGTGACTTATTTATTTCACTAATAAGCATGTTCTCAAGGTGCATCCATTTAAGTATAAAAGTGTCCATTTTATCGTTCTTTGTAGTTGAGTAGTAATCCATTATATAGAAATACTACATCTTTTTTGTCCATCCTCAGTCAATGGGCATTTAGGTTTTTTCCAAGATCTGGCTATTATGAATTGTGCTACTATAAACATTGGTGCACATATATTGCTGTGGTATGATATTTATAATTCTTTTGTGAAGATACCCAGAAGGGGACTAGCTGGGTCAAATGGGACCTCCAATCCTAGCTTTTTGAGAAATCTCCATACTGGCTTCCACAGTCGTTGCACCAGCCTGCATTCCCACCAACAGTGGAGAAGGGTTCCTTTTTCCCCACAGCACCCCCGCCCCCAGCTCTTGCTATTGGTTGACTTCTTACTATAAGTCATTCTCTCTGGGGTGAGGTAGAATCTCAGTGTTGTTTTCATTTGCATTTCTTGAGTGACCAGTGCTGTTGAACATGTTTTCATGTGTTTATTTGCTGTTTGTACTTCTTCATCTGAAAAGTGTGTGTTCATCTTACGGTAGTTTTAGAGAATAATTTCAAGTCAAGAATTGTGATGCCCCCTGTCTTGTCTTTGTTTTCTAGGATTACCTTTGCTATTCTATGTCTCTTCTGGTTTCAGAAGAATTTTAGGATTGTTTTTTCTAATTCTACAAGATATGCTATTGGAATTTTGAATGGGATTGCATTGAATCTGAATAAGAGTTTTGGAAGTATAGCCTTTTTCACTATATTGATTCTTCCTACCCAAGAGCATGGGATATCTCTCCATTTTCTAA
>RJWM01051910.1:0-10275 GCA_004363535.1 Dasyprocta punctata
ACTTCTCTCTCATTGCTGAGAAAAAATACCCAATGCCCAAAATTAAAGAAAGAAAGATTAATTTAGCTTACAGTTTGTGGAGGTTTCAATCCATAATCTACTGGATCCAAGGCAGAGTGGTTCAGGGAAGAAGGCAACAGTTTATGGTGACAGAAGACAACAAAAGCAACAAGAGCAAAAAGGGGAAGAGAGAGAGAGAGAGCCAGTTAAAACCAGTAACTATTATAAGGACACAATTACTTATGTAAGGACAATTATATAAATAGTAAAGGTGCAGTTATAGGACAGCAAACTTGTAGACATGTTGTCTTGGTTACTTTTTTCTCGTTGTTGAGACAAAATACCTGACACCCAAAATGAATGAAGGAAAGGTTTATTTACCTTACAGTTTTGGAGGTTTCAGTCCATACTCAACTGGTTCCAAGGCTGGGTGGCATGACTGAGGGACAGCCATGCATGGCAGCCACAAGTGACAAGAGTAAAAAGGGCAAAAGAGGGAAAAACACTCCTCCTTCCCTCTCCTATATTGTATGCCAGTTACCCATCCCTGGGCAGGTGCAGCACTCATGCCACCAATCCCAGCACTAGACAATGAACCAATCACAAATGCTAGATCTAGCTGCAGCCATGACTGTATGAGGCTTGGGGGGACACCTAGACACAAACCATAACACATGTTATAGCAAGTTCAAAATCAAATAGTAGCTTCTGCCTACCCTGCTGCCTGTCACATAAGCATCCTACTAAATTCAGTCAGCCTTGACTGTCTGGATCCAGCTGCTTCTATTCTGATAATGTACTGGGCCAATTTGACTATTCTCAGCTTTTGATTCCCTTAGTTAAAAGAATATATTGTTTCAACTTGCTTCAAGGAGTTTGGTTGGGATGAAGTAACACAGTAAAGGACACTTTCAACTTTATTTTTTTGCTTCTTATTTCCTTCTTTTCTCCATTCTCCCATCTGAGTTTCTGCTTCATTTTGAAGCTTCTTTCCATTTTATAATATCTATTGTACATTTTGGATCTTGTTTACTCTTTCAGCTTCTCATTCTCGAGACAATATGATGTTTACACATGTACATTTGGTTTTTTTCACTTATGAGTATGATCTCAACTTGCATCCATTTACCTATAAAAGTCTCCAGTTTATCTTTCTTTATGGCCAAATAGTACTGCATTGTATAGAAAGACCACAACGTTTTTTTATCCATTCTTCTGTTGATGGATTTGGGTTGTTTTCAAGATCTAGTGATCACAAATAGTGCTGCTATAAGCATGGGTGAACACGTATCATTGTTATATGATATTTTTAATTCTTCTGGGAAGATACTCAGCAGAGGAATAGATGGGTAAAATAGTACCTCTAATTCTAGTCTTTTGAGGAATCTCCATACTGATTTTCACAATGGTTGCACCTGTCTACCCTCTTCCCAACAGTGGAGAAGGGTTCTTTTTTCCCCACATTCCCTCCAGCTTTTGTTGTTGGTTGATTTGATGATAGTCATTCTTTCTGGAGTGAGATGGAATCTCAGTGTTGTTTTAATTTGCATCTCTCAAATGACCAGTTATTTTGAACATTTTTTACATATACTTATTTTCTGTTTGTATTTCTTCATCTGAGGTGTGTGTATTCATCTCAGATGCCCATTTTTGGATTGAATCTTTACATTTGGAAGGTCTGATTTTTTTTTAGTTCTTTTTATGTTCTTGATAGTAATCCTTTGTCTGAGGAACAACTGGAAAATATTTTCCCTACATTGTGGGCTGTCTCTTCACTCTGTTGGTGGTTTCTCTTGCTGTTCAAGTTTTTAATAAGATGAGATCCCAATCATTGATTCTTCATGATAGTTTCTGTGTGTTTGGGGCTTTATTCATACAGTTTTTGCCTACCCCAATGTCTTCAAGAGTTTTACCTATTCTATCTCCCAGCAGACTTAATGTTTCTGTCTTAATATTTAGATTATGATCCATTTTGAATTTAGCTTAGAGCATGGCAAAAATATAGGTTCAATTTTAATCTTCAGCATATGCAAAGCCAGTTTTTTCCAGCATCATGTATTAAAGGGGCTATCTTTCTTCCAGTGAATGTTTGGCAAACATAAGGTGGCTTAGTATGCCTGGACTTATTTCTGCATCTTCTGATCTGGTCTATTGATCTTTGGGTCTGTTTTGTTGTTGTTGTTCTCTTTCTGTTTGTTTGTTTGTTTTTGCCAATATCATTCTGTTTTTATTACAATAACAGCATATATAATTTCAAGTCAGGGATTGTGATGCCCCCTGCCTTGCCTTTGTTGCCCAGAATTGTCTTTGCTGTTCTGGTTCCAGATGAATTTTAGGATTATTTTCACTAATTCTGAGATATGCTACTGAAATTTTGATTGGAATTGCATAGAATCTGTATAACAGTTTTGGAGGTATGGCCATTTTCACTATATTGGTTCTTCCTACCCAAGAGAAAGGGATATCTTTCCATTTTCTGATATCATCTTCAATTTTCTTTTTCAGAGTACTGTAATTTTCAATGTACAGGATTTCTACATCCTTTGTTATATCGATTCCTAGGTATTTTTTTTATTTTATTGTGAAAGATGCTGTTTTCCTAAATTCTCTCTCAGTGAGTTTGTTATTTGTGTACAGGAAGGCTATCAATCTTTGAGGGTTGCCTCTGTATCCAGCTATGCTACTGGATTTGCTTATTAACTCTAGCCATCTTTTAGTGGAGTTTTTTGGGTCTTCTATACAGTATCATGTCATCTGCAAATAATGATAATTTAACTTCTTCTTTTCCTATCATTATTCCTTTCATTTCTTTCTTTTGTCTGATTGCTTAAGAGTGGAGACAGTGGACATTCTTGTCTTGTTCCTGATTTTATACCAAAAGCTTTCAGCTTTTTGACAATTTAGTGTAATGTTGACTGCTGGTTTCTTGTAGATGGCTTTTATCAGATTGAGATAAAAACCATCTACCCCAGTTTTCTGTAGGGTTGTTATCATGAATGAGTGCTGGTCTTTGTGAAAAGTTTAATTTGCATTTATTTATATGATCATATGATTTTTGTCCTTAGCTGTGTTAATGTAGTGTATTATATTTATCGATTTATGTATGTGGAACTATCCCAAGCAGAGATTTTGATTGCTAAAAAGGAGCAGGAAAATAGAAAAGATAGCCGGAGTGCATCACAAGGAACAGCAAGTCTCCACTCTTTGAAGCCTCAAAACTGCAAAAGCAAAAGTCTTTGCTTTGAGGGGAAAGCCACAGACATCATGTTCCAGAATAGCAGTGGCCTAGAGAATTTGTTCCTCAGCATTGGATTCAAAGTGCTCAGAGATCCAGGCACTCAACCCCTACAGCAAAGAGAGAAGGAAGCCTGGCTTCTGCTCCAGCTGGCAATAGATCTCAGCATTATCCACATGGCACTGGTTTTAGCTGCATGCAGAATGTAACGGTTATGGGATTAAGACAGCTTCCACCCCAATTTCAGAAGATCTGGGAGGCCAGGCAGTGTGCCCCTGAGACAGTAATGTATGAAGGTGTGAATGAGAAGTCAAAGGTGCAGTGGAGACCCCAGAAGTCTAGAAGATCATAAATGTGGATCTTCTGCGGAAACTTGCAAGAGCAAAACTAGCCCAAGAGAGAAGCCACAGGAGCTAGTATCACTGGAAGTGCCATACTGGTGGAGCCACCCAAACCCTTTGGAGTTCACATCTTGCCACAGGTTGCATTGGATGCTGCACATGGAACTACACGACTTAATGTTTGCCATGCTGGATGTTGGATTTGCTTTGGTCTCATTCCTTTGTATCCCTCTATTTGTAACTTTTAGAATGGAAATATCTATCTTGCACCATTGAATGTTGGCAGTATTTAACTTTTCATTTGTACGGAGGCTCACAGTTAATAGTTTGCCTTAGATTTTGGAGGAGATTTGGGTCTTGAAATTTTCAGAAATGCTGAAACTGTTAGTGAATGGGCTCGATTATATAATTAGTAAAGACATAGTTATGCAATAACAAACTTTTAGACATATTAGAGCCAGTTAAAGTCAAACAGTAGCCTCTGCTTATGTTTTGCTACCTGTCACATGAATACCCTCCTAAACTCAGTCAGCCTTGACCGTCTGGGTCCAGTTGCTTTTCTTCTGAAAATGCACTGAGTCAGTTTAACTGTTTTCAGCTTGTGCTTCCCTTAGTTAAAAGAATGTATTGCTTCAACTGGCTTCAAGGACTTTGGTTGGGGCAAAGTAACCCGGTCAAAGATACTTTTTAAGTTTGCTTGCTCCACTTGAACCCCTCCTCTCATCCCCAGGATATTGCTATGTTGTGATAAACAATTCATTTTAAGCAAATGTATTTGGAGTTAGTTTTCATGACAATATATGACTCAATTCAATTCATGTAGCTAATCATGTAATGCCTTGTACTTCCTGCTTGTAAATTATATTTAAACTGGTTTCAGATCTGGTTCTTTGCTAGTGATCTGGACACTGTTAATTGTCCCCCAGCCTGCAGGTGTTAAGATTATTCCCTTCTAGAATTCTTGGTGCACTAGGTCTTCCATTCAGTTTTTTTTTTAATTTTAAACAAAAGGAAAGCAAGAAATCAAAACATAACAGTTTCACCCCAACCAACAAAACAGCAACAATCATCAGCATATTGGATATTCCCAAAAATTCTTTAAGACAAAAAAATACAGACGTGAAACATTATCTAACTGATTGTTAACACAACTGTTTTCAAATGAACATTTCACATTAAAAATAAAATCTGAAGGTGACCCTGAAAAAGTTACCTTTTACTCAAAATTCTTTTCCTCTGTCACAACTAATTTTTTATATACATAGATTTTGTTTCAGATGACATGATACTCTACCCAGAGGATCCCAAAAACTCCACAACTGTCTTTTTGTGACAGCAATGCATTGAAGTCTCCCAGTACAGTTGTATTAAGGCTTACTTGATTTTTCATGTCAATTAATAATTGTTTTATATAACTGCGTGGACTAGTATTTGTTGCATTATTAGCTCTTACTCTTAGATTGTTTCCTTACCAATATATAGTGACCTTCTTTGTCTCTCTTAATCAGTCTTAGCTTAAAATTCACTTTATCTGCAAATAGAATAGCTACTGTTGCTTTTTTCTGGACTCCTGTTGCATAGAGTATTGTTTGCCATCCTTTAACTTTCAGTCTATGAGTATCTTTTTAAATTAAATGTGTTTCTTGTATACAACATTTTGTTAGATTTTGCTTCTTGATCTATTCTGCCAGTCTATGTCTTTTGACTAATAAATTAAGATCATTAACATTGATGGTTAAATTGATATGTATTGACTTATCTTTATAGTGTTGTTTCCTTTTTTCCTGGTGGATTCCTTCTACTGGGGTTCGTGGAGCTGTAGTACTTATCATCCCTTTCTAAAATGTCCTTCAAAATATTTTGGAGTGCTGGTTTAGTGGTCATGAATTTCCTCAATTGTTCCTTATTATGGAAGTATTTTGTTTCTCCCTCTATTTTGAAAGATAGTTTTGTGGGATACATCAATCTGAATTGAAAGTTGTTTTCTTTTAGAACTTGGAGTACTTCACTCCAAGCTCTCCTTGACTTGAGAGTTTGTGCTGAGAAGTCCACTGTAATTCTGATGGACTTTCCTTTATAGGTGATTTGTTTATTTTCCCTAACAGCTTTTAAAACTTTATTCTTGTGTTGAATTTCTGGAATCTTGACTATGATATGCCTGGAAGTAGATTTTTTTTTTTTGTCATTGCCAATTGGAGTTCTATATGCCTCACTTATTTGTATATCAAATCCTTCTTCTCTACCAGGAAAATTTTCTGACATGATGTCTGTAAGGATGTTTTCAATGTCATTTGTCGTATCTCCTGCTTGTTCACTGACTCCAATTAATCTTAAGTTATTTATCTTTGTTTCGTCAAGCAACTGCTAGATTAATATGTTATGATCCCTTGCTAGTTTTGAAGAACCTTTCTTTTCCTGGTCACTAACTGAGAGCCTGTCTTCAATATCTGAGACCCTGTCCTTACATTAGCTTAATCTACTTTGAATACTTTCAATAAAGTTTCTATTCTCCTGGATATCTAATTGAATCTGCTTTATGGAATCCATTGGCTTCCTATGTTGTCCTTCCATAATTTGCTTAAGCTTGTTTATTTTTTTGTCTGTATCTGCAGTAATATCACTAAGCATGGTGCATATTTTGGTAATCTCTGTGGTTATTTGAGAGGTCATTTCTGATTTCATTTTTTCCAAAGCCTCATTCAACTGCTTTGTTACCACTCCTAAGAAACCTTGTAGGGGGCTTTTGGATTTTCCATTCAGTCTGATACTGGTTTTTTACTGCAACATCTGGTACATCAGCCAGGAAAACAACTTGTTGGCTGCTTGGGCCACTGCTGTAGGCCTGATGGACACTCCAGGACCCATGCCCCAAACCTTGAGTGAGACAACATGCCCTCCAAATTTTTCTTGTCGTCTCCTACACAGTCAATCAAGGGGGCCCCTGCATAACAACAGACACTTCCTCTGACCCCAGGAGGAGTCAGAATGCTACCGGACTGGGCTCTTGGATAAGGTAGGCCTGCCTCAGATTGTGTCCTGCAGTTAACCTATTTATCTACTTGTTGCTTGCTTGTTTACCTGCTTGTTTACCCATCATGGGCAAAGGAGGACTTGATCACCTCTCAGTATCTCTGTCTGACACCTGTTCCAGATCCTGCTCTTGTTTTAGTCAGAGTAGTCAACTGCAGCTGCTGAGCCAGCTATACTTACCCTGGGATTGGGAATGGGAATGTTATAACCTCTGTGTGCCTGTGCGGGCACGTGTAGACCGAGTGAGAGCAACCAGTGTAAGCCATAGATTGACCCGCCCATTCACCAAGCCTGGGAAGCACTGATCATGATGCTTGATTGGGCTCTCACCTGCCGTACCGTGGTGATGATATATGGCATAGTGGAGACTTCACACTCTCCATAGCTAAGTCACACCTAAATCCCTGAGAGGGGCATGACTAGGAGGGCATCTGAGTGGTCACTTCTCTGGGTGTGGCTCTCACCCTTTGTCTGCCATTCCATGCAAGGGTGCATAACACACACCTTAGGGAGTCAGAAGTCAGAGTAAGCCCACTGTGTTAGACTGCATGATGAAAACTTCAAGAAAGGCTTTTGGATGACTATGGAGTGAAAATGAAACCCAGCAGCTCAGCACTTTCTGCCAGATTGACTAGCCATGTTTTTGCCCTGCTTGGCCACCAGAGGGAACCCTGAATTTGGAAATCATCAAGTCTGGGGCAAAGTGACTGATCTGCACCAAAGGGCCATTCTGATCAATTTCCTTATATTGATTTATGGCTGGACCTATGTAAAAATCCCCCACCATGGCTCTGAGCTTGTGCTTGCCAAGAAAAGGGAAATCTCCTGGTGATTAAAGATGACCAGCAAAACAAAAAGGCCCCAAAGACTAAAACCAAAAGTTTTATCTGTCCTATTCTGCCTGACGACCCCAATGATGACTTCCCTCCTCTTCTGTCCTCATGGGCAGCCATGCAAACCTGCCACCACCCATGCCCCCAAGGCACTCGCAGCTCCTGACCAGTCACAGTTCCCTACCAGCCACCACCTTCATAGCCTGATTTGACTACTGCATCCCTGCTGACTGTGCCATCATGGCTTAGTGCCTGAACAGAGTCCTGTTAGTCACTTGCTCCACTCATCACATCACCAGATGCATCTTTGGGGATGCCCTGGCATGGGGGGACCAAATCAACCACTTACATACTACCACCAGTCTTTTAATTCCAATGATTTTCTCAATTGGAAACATCATACCCCACCATACTCAGAAAAGCCCAAAACCACAGTCAATCTATTGACTTCAATTTTTCAGACACCTTCAGCCAACTTGGGACGACTGTCAGCAAATTTTCCTAATCCTTTTTAGCACTGAGGAGTGAGATCATATATTGGAGGGTGAACAGGCTTGGTTAAAGACTAAAAGTTCCAGAGGATGTTGCTGACCCAGAGATCTGGGTGAATACTTACTTCCCTACCATGTGCCAGATTGAGACTTAAACACTGAAGCCAGCAGTACAGCTTTGACTAGATATCAGATTCACTCCTGGTGGGAATAAAAGCAGGGAGAACAAAGCCCATCAATATATCTAAAGTAGTTGATGTTATCTAAGAGCCCAGTGAAAACCTTATGATACTCTATGAAAGACTGTGTGAGGCTTATTGAACTTACAACCCGTTTGATCTTGAGGCTCCTAAACATCAGCAGATGGTGAATTCAGTTTCTGTGTTGCAATGTGCCTCTGACATTTGGAAGAAAATCCAAAAGATTGAGATCTACTGTGGCTTGAATGCTACTCAACTACTCCAAATAACTCAAAAGATTTTTATAAACCAAGAAGCAGAAGAAAAGAGAGAACATAAATGTCATCAGACTGCTTTCTTAACTGCACGTTTGGAAAAGCCACTTCCAAAAGAGTTGCAAACTGGTCAACAGCGGAACTGAAACTAAGGCAACAGGGCTTCCCAGGGGTCCCAGCTACATACAGGTAGCCATGACTACACTCTGACCCCAAACTAATACACCAGATGCAAGCAACTCAGACCCTGGAAAGACAAATGCCCCTGCTGCCTGAAAGACCAGCAGGCCTCGGTAGCATTGAATTTGCTACCACCACCTGAATTGCAGCACTTGCTCCTTGATGGCACTGATTAGGAAAGACTGGGTTCTATCAGATTAGGCCTCCAGGAGCCTATGGTCACAATGAAAGTGGGTGGAAAATCAGTGACTTTTATGTTTGACAGTGGGGCTGAGTATTCCACTGTCACCCAACCTGTTACCCCTTTGATCTCTCACCAAATCCAACTAATGGGGGCTACTGGTACATCTACTGCAAAAATGTTTTGCCCAAGCAGATCCTGTGAGTTTGAGAATATCTCATCAAGCATGAATTTTTATACATGTCTGAATGTCCTATTCCTTTGCTGGACCAAGATCTCTTGGCAAAACTGGGAGTGACAATCTCCTTTGCTCCCCATCAACCTGCCACCCTTACTCTTGAGCCACTGACTCTGGGTTTGATATGAACTCTAACTGTGCCCTGAGAAGAAAAGTGGTGACTCTGTCCAATGGAAATGCCCAGACTGTATTACGGAGGTTCTAAAACTATGTTTCCACAAGTTTGAGCAAAAAACTCCCTCCCAGGACTAGCTGTTAATCATGTCTCTTTGATGATTGGACTTAACCCAGGAGCTATTCCTGTTGCACTTAAACAATATCCCATGTCTTTTTTTTTTTTTTTTTTTTTTTTTTTTGCACTGGGGATCAAACTCATAACCTCATGCCTGCCAGGCAGGCGCCTAAGCCACTGATCCAAACTCCCAGCCCTAGTTTTTCGAGGCAGGGTTGCACTATGTAGCTCAGGCCTTGTGCTCACGTTGTAGCCCAAGACGGCCTTGAGCTCACAACACTCCTCCTACCTCAGCCTCCCGAGTGCTGGAATTAAAGGCGTGCGCCACCATGCCCAGCCCAAGTATCCAATGTCTTGAGAAACCTGCCTTGGGATTCAGCTCCACATCTCCAGACTGAAGCTGGGATTTTACTAGACTGCCAGTCACCCTGGAACACTCCACTGCTGCCAGTTAAAAAGCCTAATGGGGATTATTGCCCAGTACAAGTTCTCTGCACCATTAGTGCAACCACAGTAATGTTACATCCAATGGTCCCAAACCTCTATAATCTTCTGGGCCTGTTTTATCTTGATGTTGCCTAGTTTACCTGAGTGGATTTAAAAGATACTTTTTTCTGCCTGTGAATAGCACCCAATAGTCAGTTTCTTTTTGCCTTTGAATGGGAGAGCCCTGATGCAGGGCAAAAGGAACAACTCACATGGGCATGCCTCCCACAAGGGTTCAAGAATTCTCCCACATTGTTTGAGGAAGACTTGGTGACCAATCTAGTCAAGTTCCCACGCGACAGTTTCCATTGTATTCTTCCACAGTACGTTGTTGTTACTCTTATCGAAGGTCCTAGTTAAGAGAACTGTTGGAGGGAACACTATCCCTCTTCCATTACTTATGTGACGCTGGGTACAAAGTCTTCTGGAAAAAGACTCAAATCTGCTAACAAAATGTTAGATATTTGGGGTTTGATTTGGAAAAGGAGCTCTGACATGCAGGCCCAGAAAGAAAAGAAGTCATTTGTTCCATCCTGCAGGCTGAAAACTAAAAGGGACTCAGAGAGTTTTGCAA
>RJWM01051911.1:0-10274 GCA_004363535.1 Dasyprocta punctata
CTCCCTCCCTCCCTTCTTTCTTTCTTTCTTTCTTTCTTTCTTTCTTTGAAGCAGGATCTCACTATGTATTCCAGGCTGGCCTTGAACTCACGACATAGCCCAGGCTGACCTTGAATTCACAGTGATTCCCCTGTCTCAGCTCCCAAGTGCTGGGATTACAGCCCTGCACCACCACACCTGGCTCCCCATGAGTTTCAACAGCAACCCCTCTCCCCCCAGCCTCCGCAGCTTCCTGGCCAGGTTGCAGCTGCTCCAGCTGTGGTGGGCTGGGTGGCGCTCTTTCTACTGTTTTGGCGCCTGGGATCCTCATGAGTTCAGCTGTGCTCCCTGCAGGTAGCGCCCTTGTGGCTTTCCGGAGAGTCCAGCCAGTGCCCTAACCTACTCCACAGCACATTGAGTGGCAACAGAATTTCATCAGTACCACAGCGGACACTCACTTTCCCCACCAGTCCTTGGGGGCACTTTCCAGCTTGCCCAGTGGCCGCAGCAGTGGACAGGACTCAGCGTGCAGACCAGCTCTGGTCCAGGATGGCTTCTCTATCATCCAGGGGCTGCAGAGCCCTCCTCCCCAAGCCCAGTCTAAGCTGCCTTCTCCCTCCAGCCTTCTTTAGTGAACTTCCTCCTGTGCCCCTTCCTTTTCCTTCTTCTTGTTCAAAAATCTGAGATAGAATTCACATTTACTGTTTCAAAGCTTTTAATTCAGTGTTTTTCACTGTATTCATAAAGTTGTACAGCTATCGCTACAAGGTAATCCAAAAGATTTTCTTTTTCTTTCTTTTTTTTAGTCCAAAAGATTTTCATCACTCCCAAACAGAAATCCTATCAGCAGTCACCCTTCATTCCTCATCTTTCCTCCTTGCCCCATCTCCTGACAACCATTAATCCACTTTTTATAGATTTACCATTTCTGGACAATTTATATAAATGCAGCCATACATATGTGTGTCAGCCATCTTTCATTTAGCCCGCTATGTTCAAGGTTTATCCATGTTGGATACTGTATATGAGAGTTCCATTCTTGGCTGAATAATATCCCATTGCATGGAAAGACCACGTTTGGTCTATCAGTAGCCAGTGGATTGTTTCCATTGTTTGGTTATTGTGGATAATATTAGTATAGATAGTACAACAGGGGCTATGGGACCACTCACCTGAACTTGGGCAATACCCCAGAGTCAACCCCCTCCTTTGTCCTAAGAGAGGCAGAAATATGACTAACAAAGGCCCCAGGAAATTTCTACATTTCCAGCCAGAGGGCAGCAGGACCTGCAACGACCTTTCCTCACTTGGAAGTTGTTAAAGGTTCATACATATGGACTGCGTGTCGTGCGTCCAGTTATAACCGAGTGAATTATGGGGAGAGACATGCGCAGTAGATACAATTGAGGTGTCTCAGCACCTTGTCAATTATATTGTCAGTTATGTCCTGAAAGACCTCATGGGTGGTGCATTAGGTGAGGCACACATTTTTCGAATCCTTAAACCCAATTTGTTTCCTGTCCACTCCATTCTTCCCACCGCCTTGTGCCATTTTTCTTCTGGCTTGTGACATTTTTTGTTTCTGATGGCAGGGACCTGCTTCCTCTGAGCACGTCTGCCCCCATTAACTTCAATAAATGTAGCTGTTTTTTCCTTAGCACCATGTGTATAGCCTCCAGTTCCTTGTTTGTCATGCTCAAGAACCTGGAACCTATCTCCTGGTACCCCATCACCCGTGGTGCTTCACAGCAGTGCTTCAGATTGTGTTCTAAATTACCAAGCTTCCTTGCCAGTTAAAATAAGACTAGGATCTTACTAAAGCAACTGATCACTCGACACTGTTGGTCAAATCCAAAGTTAAACAGACTCACCATATGACCCATTTAGCTATATCACATATATATCACATTTAGCACTAGTGGAAAAATCCGCTGGTGAGTATCACAGCCCCATGATCCAATCACCTAAAAGCCCTACCTATGATTGCTTGAGGCTTTGGGGGACATCTAGATATAAACCATAACCCTGCTCAAGGGTAGAATCAGAATAATTTATTTTTCTGAGACGATGTACTACACTTCGCTATGCTACCCACGGAAATGGGATCTTCTGGTTAGTTAAATACTTTGACTGGGGGAGAAAAATAACCAGAGGCCCAGTCTAGATAGATAGCTTTCAAAAAGAGTCCAATCACAAAAGTACACACTCAACACTAAAGGCCCATCAGTAACCTTTGGCCATCGTTTGAAATAAATTTTCAGAAGAGGTCATCTCATAATTTGAAGGACCAGGGAGATGACAGCTGAACCTCAGTGGAGCTGAGAGATTTCTCGGCTCCTCCGAGACCAGACACATGTGCAGTTGAGCATTTTGAATATTTGTGATTGAAGCTAATTCAAAAGGGTTCCTGTGTCTTCTTGTGAGAAGCTGTATTAATAAATCGTGAATCAGTTAGGTTGTGGTACACTCAGCGGTCATACGTTGTTTGTGATTCAAATCAAGCTAGGAAAAGATTTAGGAGTAGCTCTGAAGATCATTTAGCATTTGTCAATTCTCAACAATTTACTGAATCAAGGGGCTTTCTAATGGTGCAAGTACTTCACCCAGTAAATGCATTAAATGCTTTCTCGGATTTTACTATTCCAGTTAGCGATCCTATTTTTTCCCTAGGGTTATTGACAGAAATGAGTGCTATTTGCACGAGGGAGGCCTGATTGTACACTTCATGGTTGGGAGCTTCCGGCAGTCTCGCTCAGAGCCGTCCTCAGAACCTGCTAACCCGTAGCAGTGGAGCGAATCCGTGATCGCAGGGGCTTCGCGCTCCGCTGTGGTTTCTCTGGCCAGCGCTTATGAGCATCTCATGGAAAGAAAGCCCGCGTTGGCTGTGCCTGTGACAGAGAAAAGATAACACTAAGACTATTTCACCAGGGATGGAGATGCATGCCTATGACCGACACGAAATTACAAATTCTCTGGTCATGAACTGCTCTCCCATGCTACCGGTACATCAGGCTGAAGCGCCGGGAAATTCAGATTGTGAATTTAATAAGGGAACATTGTAGGGAAAGACAGGTGGGGCTGGATAGTCTTCCAGATGTGTTTCCATAAATCTATCATACCTAAAGTGAAACACAGGTGTATTTTAGGGCTCATTTTTCATGGGTCATTAATCATAAGCTTTAGAGACACCCTCAGAGTGAAACCTAGAGACACCGCAAAGCAACCGAAATGCTATCTGCCTGTTGGGCATATATTGCCTGGTACATATTAAATGGGCACTATATACCGAATATCATATTTTTAGGGTGCTTTTGGGTGTTAATAGCATGCGCGTTTGGAAAGTAGAATAGGAAGCTTGGATCGATGCAGTATGTGAGATGATTAGATGGGAAATATGCAGACACATGCAGGCAGGGTGTGGTGGCACACACCTATGATCCCAGCACTCAGGAGGCTGAGGCAAGAGGATCCTTGAGAGTTTGAGACCAGCCTGTGCTACAAAGTGAGCTCAAGGCCAGCCTGAACTGCATAAGGAGACCCTGTCTCAAAAGGACAAAAAAACAAACAAACAAAAAAATACAAAACAGAAACAAAAAACTAAAACCAAACCAAAACAAAACAAAACAAAAACCCCAAAAAACACCATGCATACATTCCTTTCAATAATCTCCTGTACATGATAATTACTAAATGTTGCTACTGCAGGAAACCTTAAAAATTTTGCTATTACTATTACATGCATTCATATACTGGAATAAAATCTATTACCAAGCTGAGTGTGGTGGTGCAAGTCTGTAACAACAGCCTCAGGAGGCTGAGGTAGAAGGATCTCCATAAGTTCAAAGGCAGCCTGGGCTACATAGTGAGCTCAAGGCCAGCCTGAACTGCACAGTGAAACCCTGTGTTGAAACCAAAAAAATGTATTACCTCTCCTCTTCATCATTGTGATAAATGATACCACAAAAATATTGTGGCACTTTCTTAAATTACCATGGAGAGCAAGAGGGTCCAGGAGAATGGCAGGTGGGAAGATCCCTATAGTGAAAATGGCAGTGAATGTATGAGCAAACAATGGTGTCTGGAGTTCAGAGAGAAAGACCGTGTATAGCCTGGACTGTAGACTGATGAATTCGATATTGGCTCTGTATCAGAGGTTGGCAGACTTGTTTTCTAAAGTGCCAGAGACAGAGTGTTTGAGCCTTTGCGGGCCACACGCTGTTGATCCCGACTATGCCATGCTGCTGCTGAAGTACCAAAGCAGCCACTGACAGTGTGAGTGAGTGAGTGTGTTGTGTACCAACAGGATGCGATGTTTTAGTCTGGCATGGTGGGGCACGCCTGTAATCTCAGCACCCTGGGAGGCTGAGGCAGGAGGATGGCAAGTTTCAGCATGGTCTGGGCAATTCAGAGACTTAGTAAGAGCCTGTCTCAAATCAAATGAACACATACAAAATAAATAAAAAAAGCCTAGGGTTATAGCTCAGTGTGAGGGCCCTGGGTTCAATCCCCAGTACTGAAAAAAGAAAGAAAGAAAGCAAAAAATACATAATTTTCTAAAATGTGTGAGGCATTGCCTGAAGTCATGAAACAGTACCAGGTTAACCTCCTGTCTTTTCCCAGAAAAGCCTCAAATTGGGACTTCCTGGCACTTGAGAGGAAAATTTGCCACCCCATGACTTAGGATCAGTATCCAGTTCCTCAGCCTGTAATTTGAGGGAATAATGGCCTTTTTCTTTTTCAAAACCAAGGCAACATTATTTTGTTTATTCTTTGTCATTATTTTTAATATTGGGAACTTCTTACCTACTATTTCCCTCCCTCTCTCCCTCTCTTCCTCCTTCTTTTTCTTTTTTCCTTCCTTCTTTTCATCCTTTTTCTCTTTCTCCTTTTTGATAAAGTAGCCAGACAGTAATACAGTAGATACCTCTTATAATGATTGTTTTTAAGTGTCACTTGACACCTATTAAATACTGAAAACCTTGGAAAAGCACGATCTGGGGAGTGTCTGCGAAAGTGTTTCCAGAGGTTAGCATGTGAGTCTGAGTGGCTGAGGTAGGGAAGACTGACCCTCAGTGTACACTGGCACCATCCAATTGGCTGGGGACCTGGAAAGAATAAATCCAGAAGGTGACCGTGGTACGGTCCCATCTCTATGCTAAGAGCAGGGGACATCCTCATCTACCTTGGACATCAGAACTCAGGCTCACTGGGCTTTGAATACCAGGACTTACACTAGCAGCTCAGGTTTTTGGACTCTAACTGAGAATCACATCATTGGCTTCCCTTAGGACTTAGCCTGAGCCATGCTACTGGCATGCCTGGGGCTTCAGACTGTGAATGACTGCTGTGGGTCTGAGCCCAACCTGAGCAACCTGGTGACTTGGTGAGACCCTGTCTCAAAATTTAAAAAATAAAAAAAGGATGGGGATGCAGTTCAGTGTGAAGGTCCTAGGTTCAGTTCCAGTACCACAAACCAAACCAAACCAAACCAAACCAAACCAAACCAAACCAAACCAAACCAAACCAAGCCAAAGTTTGAATGAACCAAGAGTGTTAAACCTTGAAAAGAAGAAACTCACGGTAGATATTGAGAACAGGCAAGAAGATGATAGTGGTCTCAAAACATTTGCCACAAAGCCCAACTCTCTTTCACTGAACCAAGTTTGGGGGCAGCCACTCAGTAGTACTAGAAGGACATCAGTGAATAACACAGGACGAGACCCATGCCCCAGGGATCCTTATAGTCTAGACACTTACTTTCATGTGATGATTAAAACAGTCAGAAAAGAGAATGGGCTACTTTAGAAGATATTAATTGTAATATGTACCAATAAAACATATACTAAATATGTACCAATAAAACATACACTAAAAGAAAGAATCAAAAAGTTTGAAAATATTGTTTTCATCGGTTGTACTTTTGGTTCCAGATCTTTGACTATTCACCCAGCAATAGAATAAACTCAGGAAAATCTTATGGTAGGAGTGTGTGAGTAGATTGGGTCAACAAACTTGGGCATATTTAAATGATAGTTACAATGGTCCAACAAAGAAAGGTTCAGAATGATTCCTTCCAGAGTGGGGTTTAGAATTCTCTTAATGATGTTACATGCTTCTGCAGATGACACAGCAACTCTGCTTGTTAGCCTATACTAAATTTGGAAAACATAAATCTATAGCCTATAGCCTTATTTGAGGTCCTTATAGCCACATAACTCTTGCATTCACAAGTTTCTCTTAGTCTAGGGAAATACTTTCCCCCACTTTGGATTCACCACTCCCATAATTCCACCATTCAAATCCAAAGTACAAACAGAGGTTTGCAGTTTGATCTGTTAGTACTGGGTTCTGGGCAGGAGAATCATAGAGAGTGAAAGAAATTGTGGACAAATAGTCTATCACTCACACAAGGCCAGTGGAGGCAGACAGGGAACTAAAATTCTACACTGGGCTTCTGGGACTTGTTTCATGTATAGCCATTCTAAATAGTTTGTATAGTGGAGTTGGCTGCCTAGTGCTTGGGGCCATAAGAATTTGAAACATATCTTTGGAATCTTGGGGCTGCAACAACTTCTGGCTTCTTGGTTGATACATGGTATTGGAATGAGATGTTTTGTTTGTGTACATATATTTGTTCCTTCCAACTCTTTGCACAAGCACACACTAGTAATGGGTTGCCGTGATGAGAAAGCTGTGGAGAGGAATGATCCTCTACTTTTACTGATTACAGCCATACATGTACGTGATAGTTAATCATGATTGTCATATTGACTGAATTAAGACACCTAGAAGATTAGCAAAGCACACTTCTGGATGTATCTCGGTGAGTTATGAAGGAATGAACTTGGGAACTATATCTGGTCTTTGGTCCCTTCCTCTCTGGCACTGTTGTTCTGTTCTGCTTCTTGGCCATCATAAACTAAACAGCTTTGCTCCACCACACCCTTCTGCAGTGATGTTTCTGATGTGGAATCAGACAGTTATGGACTGAATCCTCTGAAACTGTGAGCCAAATACAGTAAATCTCTGCTCCCTTAAATTGTGGCTGTCAGGTATCGTGTCTCAGCAGTGGCAAAGTTGACTATCACAACATACATAGCCATACACACAGGTATATATATATAATTATCTTTTGGTATCCTTGAAGGATTGATTCAAGGACTTCTCATGAGTACCAAAATATACAGATGCTCAAATTCCTTATAAAAAATGATGTAGGGGCTAGGGATATAGCTCAGTGGCATAAGTGCCTGCCTGTCAAGCACAAGGTCCTGAGTTTGATTCCCAGTATCAAAAAAAAAAAAAAAAAAAGATGTAGTAGTATTTTCATATAACACACACACATCTTGTTGTATACCTTAAATTGCTTTTAGATTCCTTGGAATGCCTAATTCAATGTAAATGCTGTATAAATCATTGTTATACTGTACTGTTTAAGGAATAATGACAAAGAAGAAAGTCTATATTTTCAGCATAGGCATAACAATTTTTGCATATTTTCAATCAGAGGTTAGTTGAATCTGTGGATGCAAAATCCACAGACACAGAGGGCTGGCTATATATACACATAGTATGTAGCCGCATGCATAGATGTGTGTCCATATGAATATTTGTCATTTGCTCTATAGCTTGTGGGTAAGTGTCTTAGTTACTTTTCTGATTGCTGAGACGAAATACCTGACACCTAAAGTTAAGGGAGTAAAGGTTTATTGTAGCTCACATTTTATAGAGGTTGCAGTTTGTAATTGACTGGCTCCAGGACAGGATGGCATGGCAGAGGAGCATTACAGAGGAGAAGGCAGCAAGGCATCAAAGTAGTGAAGCAGCAAGTGACAACAGCAGTCCTCTTTTTGTCCCTCATATTCTATCCAGGATACCTGCCCTTGGGGCGGGTAGCACTCACATCCAGAGTGGGGCACCCTTAGCCCTAGCATTGCACCATGAATCAAAACCAGCATCACATTCTTCACCCCAGCATCAGACACTCTAGATCCAGTCACCTCCCAAAACTTCCACCTAAGACCACATGAGGCTTTGGGGGGACATCTAGACATAAGCCATAACAGTAAGACAATGGACAGAGTGAGAGAGCAGAGGTGACAAAGTGACTCCATAAAGTGTAACACACCCTTATTTTTAATATCCAATGGTGATCTGAGAAAAGCAGCCCAAAGTATCTCACTATTTGGAAAGAATCTTTGACTGTGAGAGAACCAGGGAACCCATGTTAGTCAGGCTGGGCTACAGGCTGGACTCAAGGCTAAGGGACAAGGACACACACACACACACACACACAAAAAGTAAAGGTCTAAAGGCTCTGAGATTTATGGACAAGGAAGGCCACAAATTTTTTTTCTTTTTTCTTAGGCATGAAGTCCAGTAAGTTTACTGCCATTACCTAGTCATTTTATTTTTGTATTGTGGAGGATTTTATAATTTGTGTAATATTTGTCAGTTAAAGGATTCATAACCCTTGAGAATGTGAAGTCCCTGTTGTACTCTGTTAACAACTGAATCAAGTTTTTGAAATAGCTGGGTAATGAAAAAACTATTGAAATGTGTGAAAAGAGAAAGTTTCCATAACAGAATTACAATATAGCATTATCTGGAGGTTGTACTTGTTTTTAATTAGCACAGCAGAGACATTTTTGATCTCTCCTCTAACGTTACCTATAGTCTTGAGCTAAAGCAATCTGGGAAATAGTTTCAATTTCACCATTTCGTGTCATGTTTGTTCACTGATCTTTGCTCAGAATCTCCTTGAAAATGCTGGTGTGAGCTTGGCCTCAGAGTCAAAGTTGGGAGTGGGTTGTATAAAAATCAATGTTAAGATAAGGCCATTCAGCCAAGTCCTTCCTGTTTCACCATCAATTGAGAAGTAATTTAATAATGGTTTAAATTAAGTCAGACGACAGAGGGCTTCCCTGCAGAATTTACAGATCATACAGATTTTTCTCCAAATGCAACATGGTATTGTTGGAAAGTTTGCCAATCCTTGTTGTTGCTGTGCAATTCCCTCACCCACTTTTTTGACTTTTTGAGACAGAGTCTCAATACATAGCCCAGGATGGGCTTGAATGCATGGTAGTCTTCCTGCCTCAGCCTCCCAAGTGCTGGGATTATAGGCACGCTCCACCACCCTGGCTCTCCATTCTCTTTTTTTTTATTTAAGAGAAAAAAAGACACATATAAGAAAGACAAAAAGCAAAAGAGACAAACAAACGACTAGAGTAAATGCACAACAGTAATATAAGTTCACAAAACAGGATGATAGAAACTTGACAATGGTTGCAATATTGCGTATCGTTTTCTTCAAAATGGTTGTTTACATTAACAGATATAGACATGTAAAATTGATCTAATCATATGAGTATCAACTGTTCTTTCTCAATATCTAATACATTCAACAGTATGTTCGTTTTAGTTATCTTACATACACATATATACAGATTTATATCTTTTCCTTTTCCCTTCCCTATTTCCCTTTTTCCCTTCCCAATTACTTTTGCTCTTCGAGCTGTTTTTTACCCTTACATAGTATTTATTATAGATTTTGGGTCATATATACTTTTTCAGTTTCTTACACTAGGGAGACAATACGGTATTTACACATGTGAGTTTGATTTATCTCACTTATGAGTATGGTCTCAAGTCATGTCCATTTGCTAATTGAAGTCTCAATGCAATCTTTCTTGATAGCTGAGTAGTATTCCATTGTATAAAAATACCACATCTTTTTTATCCATTCTTTGCTTGATGGGCACTTGGGTTGTTTCCAAGATCTGGCTATTACAAATTGGGTTGCTATAAACATGGGTGCACAGATATCACTGTGGTATGATGTTTTCAATTCTTCTGGGAAAATGCCCAGAAGTGGGATAGCTGGGTTGAATGGGATCTCTAATCCTAGCTTCTTGAGGAATCTCCACACTGACTTCCACAATGGTTGAACCAGTCTACACTCCCACCAACAGTGGAGAAGAGTACGTTTTTCCCCACAGCCCCTCCAGCATTTGTTGATGCTTGATTTTTTGATCTTGGTCATTCTTTCTGGAGTGAGATGGAATCTCAGTGTTGTTTTAATTTGCATTTCCCAAATGACCATTGATGTTGAACATTTTTTCATATATTTATTTGCCATTTGTATTTCTTTCTCTGAGAAGTGTGTATTCATCTCAGATGCCCATTTTTGGATTGGGTCCTTGAATTTTAGGGGCCTGATTTCTTTTAGTTCTTTATATGTTTTAGATAGAAGTCCTTTGTCTGATGGACAATTGGCTAAAATATTTTCCCAG
>RJWM01051912.1:0-10273 GCA_004363535.1 Dasyprocta punctata
ATATAGTAAAAACAACAAGCAAAAGAGACAAGCAAACAACTAGAGTAAATACACAACATTGCAGGTTTACAAAACCGGAAGATAGAAGCTTGACAATGGTTGCAATTTGCGCATCGTTATCTTTAAAATGGTTTCTTACATTAACAGATATAGACATGCAAGATTGATCCAATCATATGAGTATTAATTGTTCCCTCTCGATAACGAATACATTGAGCTGTGTTCTTTTTAGTTATCTTACATATACACATATACAGGTTTATATCCCCTCCTCTTCCCTTTTCCCTTTCCACCCATTCCCCTCCCAATTGTCTTTGCTCTTTGAGCTGTTCTCTACCCTTCCACAGTATCCATTGTGGACTCTGAATCACATATACTTTTCCATTTCTTACACTAGGGAGACAATACGGTATTTACACATATGGGTTTGATTTATCTCGCTTATGAGTATGGTCTCAAGTCGTGACCATTTACTTAATCTTTCCATTTTTTGATATCCTCTTTATTCACCTTTTTCAGACTAGTCCTTTTCAATATAGAAGTTTTTTGCTTATTTAAATTAGGTTAATTACTAAGAATTTAATTTTTCTTAATATTATTGTAAGTGATATTTTTTCCTAATTTCTTTCTCAGAGGCTTCGTTATTGTTGTACAGGAAAGCTGTTGATTTTTTAAAAAATTTTATTTGTGAAAAAATAAAATTTTATTTGTGATAAAACAAAATTTCATAACGAGTAGCAATAACAATAGTTAATATACTGTACTATTGTCTTCAAAGTAGTTACTCAAAGGAAAAAAGGTTCTTAGAAAGAACAATAGATAATAGCACAAAACTTTATTTTCAAAGAACTAAGAGAAACTATTAGTATAAATGAAATGAACTGGTATATATATTAAAATATTTTTGATACAGCAGAATAGGAAATCTGGGGATATTTGAACATTTCCCTACTTCCTACTTATCAGTCTTCTATCTTGCTCTTTATTTATAGATAAGTAGATAAGTATAGACATAATTTCTAGTATAAGAAAAACTACGTGATATTATGTGTCTGACTTGTTTCACTTAACATTGTGTTCTCAAATTGCACCCATTTATCTATGAATGTCTCAAGTTCATCTTTCTTATGGTGCAGTAGTACTCCATTGTATATAATGATTTTTGTGTGTTGATTTTGTATACTGCTACACTGCTGAATTTGATTAATTCTAGGAATCTTTTGGAGCATTTTTGGAGGGTCTTCAATGTAGAAGATCATGTCATCTGCAAATAATGATAATTTGACTTCTTCCATTCCTACACACATCACTTTTACTGCTCTTTCTTGCCTAATTGCTTTTGCCAATGTTTTGACTACTATGTTGAACACAAGTGGTGATGGTGAATATCTTTGTCTTTAATTTTAGAAGGAAAGTTTCCAGCTTTTCCCCATGTAATATGATGAGTTTGTCAAAATTGGCTCTTAACAGATTGAGATAAAGTCACTCTCTGCCTATTTTTATCACTGTTTTCTTTAATGAAGTGATGCTAGATTTGGTCAAAGGGCTTTTTCTAGGTCTATTGAGATGATGACGTGGTTTTGCCCCATGTTTCAGTTCATGCAATGTATTACATTTATTGATTTGCATATACTGAACCACCGCTGCTTCCATGGAATGAAGCCTACTTGGTCAAGATTTTTGTTCTTTTTGATAATTCTTTGCTTTCTGCTTATGAGTATCTTTTTGAGGATTTGTGGATTTCTATCTATTAACATATTCATGGTGGGTCCATAACACATATGTCTTGCTGCCAGGCAGTTCTCATTTGAGTTCCATCATCCTGCCATCTTGAACCACCAGTAATACATGCATGACTATCTGAAAGAAATCAGTACTGCTGTGGCCACTGCCCAGAAAAATCCAGGTGCATTAGGACATTTTGCACACTGCACAAATCAGCTGCCTTTATGTATAAAATGTTTTAAAGAAATTCATGAATATGAATTTCATTTAATTAATGAAATGTTTTGATTGTTTAAATAATTTTAGTAAGTATGAGTAGCATAATTAATATTTATATTTCGGTAATAATTATTCAACTTCAAGCAACTAGATTCAGTCCACTTGTAGACTTTTTATTAATTTTATTAATAAAAATGATTAGATCTTTGTGTACCACAACCTTAGGGGACAGTCATACCTGTACCACTGGTGTTGCAAGCCAGTGGAAACACAATAAAGAGATGGTCTATAGCTCTTTTGTGGTTGGATCCTTGTGTGGTTTTGGGAAGAGTGTAATGGTAGCTTCCAGGAGTGACTTCAGGTATTATTCCTTCTCTTTCAATTTCATTAAAGAGCTTGAGGAGTATTGGTGTTAGACCTTCCCTGAACTTGTTGTAGAATTCAGTAGTGAGTCCATCCAGACCTGGGCTTTTCTTAATTAGTAGGGTTTTTAAAAAATCAAAATCTATTTAATTACTTTTTATTGAATTAGTCTTAGTTTTTGAAACTTCTTGGTTTAGAGTTAGTAATTCATATGATCTAGGACTCTATTCATTTCTTCTGCATTTTGTAATTTATGAGTGTACAGGTTCACAAAGTAGTTAGTAATCTTTTGGAGTTCAATAATGTCCATTGTGAATTCACCTTTTTCATTTCTAATTACATTGATTTTGGTCTTTAAACTGCTTTTTTTTTAGGTAAGACTCAATAAGGGTTTGTCTATTTTGTTTAATCTTTCAAAAAAAATCCCAATCTTTGATTCATTGTTTTGCTTTGTTCTTGAATTCAGCTCTAATTTTTATACTTTTCTTCCATGTACCATCCTTGGTTTTAGATTGTTCTTATTTTTCTAGGATCTTGTGGTGCATCATCATGTTACCTGTTAGGCACAGCTCTACTTTTGTGATGTGGGCATTCATAGCCATAAACCTCCTACTTAGGACTGTTTCCACTAACACACACTTGGAATTTTTTTTTCCACAGTTGCCCTCCTATCGACACAGGTTCCCCTCAGCACCATAACTGCCTTGAGGACACGCTCTCCTCCTGTCCCAACAAGGAAAATCACGTCCACTAAATGCTCCAACCCTCAGCACTGGCCTGCCCTCGATGCCTTCTTCTTCCTTTTGTCTGACAGCACCCCAGCACCTGCTCAGCTGGCTTCTTCCTCTAACACAATCTGCCAAAGCACAGCTTTTGACACAGGAAAATAAACCAGAAGTGTGGATCAGTTTGGCCAGGCTTTCTGAGGGTACTGATGCTTCACAGGGTCTTACTATTTCCTATTTCCAGTCCACATATGAATTAAGGGGTTTTTAACTGCTACTGCAATGTGCTCATTAACAGAGCAATAACATTCTAAATGAGGCTTTCCTTTTTCTCCTGCTTGCTAATCTTCAGGGAATAAAGCCAAGAATGGTGGGAATCTCCTCAGCATCAATCCAACCTAAAGTTCCTATTATCCCACAGGGGGTTTCTGGTGGTATTTGTGAAAAATCACAGCAGGACTTTGTCTAAAACTTCCTTCTGGATGCATGCAGATGTCCTTGGCCTACTCCATATCCTCTTGCATATCATGCCCATCCACATCCCCCACTGCTCTTTGTCCCTCCTTGACACTTGAAAACTTCTCAGACTAGCAGGGACGTGGACAAAACACAGTGCCTCTTCGGCACAGGGGGTCGGACTTTATTCCTGCTCTGCACGCCCAAGGAGAATGCTGCCCAACTTCACGTGTCCCGGTTCTCAGCCAAAAACTTTTAGTTCAAAAATCATCCTTTAATTTTTATCATCATTTATCTTCACCTGGAATCGTATTTACCTGGTATTTGGACAAGACTGAGGATTATTTTCTCAGGAACTAGAGAGTTGGATAGGTATACAGTATGGAGAGTTATAATATGGTTTCTGGAGTAAAGTTGTCCAAGTTTAAATCTCAGGTCAACTATTCAGAAACATTAACTCTTTCTACATTAATAAAGATGATAATAGTAACAACATTGCAAGGCTGCTGGGAAGATCAAAAATGATAATGTATGCAAAGCACTCAGCACTGTGCTCAGCATAAAGCAAGTAATCTACAAGCACTCACTATTGGAGTGATCATTTTCCAATATAGCAAAGGAGTTCATCATGTCCAAATAGTCTCTTGAAGTGGGAGGAAAGTGGTGGACCACCCTACGCCACAAGTGTGCAAATTTACCTCACTTCCAGTGCCGTGATGAGTTCAAAGGACACCCGCCTGTCCTCCACAGGCTGTCATTAGCATCAAGGCATGGGCTGGAATGTCTGGAACAGGTTGTTCTCAGTGGGGGAGTACCTTCCACTCAGTGATGACGTGAGCCCTTCACTTCTAACACCCCCCCACACCTGTGTTGATCAAAATGTACAACTTCAGGTCCAAGAGGAAGCACTGTCTTTGGCAAGAGCTCTCAACATAGGATGACTTTATCCCCTAGGACAGGGATGGTGAACCATTTAGAATGTTCAGCGATAACAGCCTGCTGCAGCACAAGTAAGATAATTGACAGTATCTGGAGATGCTTTGATTGCACTAACTGCGGAAAGAAAGTCTCACTACTGCACCCAGTGGGTAGAGGCCAGGGATGTTGCTGGTGCACTGCAATACACAGGGCAGTATACACACATACATGCACACATGCACACATGTACACACACACACACATACACAGCATGAATTACCAGCCCAAATATCCAGGTATGGAGGCTGAGTAGCATGGCCCTGTGGCTACATCTTTCCAAGTTTGGTTCTTTGACTCTGTCTCAGAGTAATTTAGAGTACTGGTTAGGAAGAGACATTATGGAGTAGAACCCCAGACCTCCTGAGTAAGGTCCCCTGAGGCCTCTCAGAGTGTTCAGTGGGATTCCTCCTGATGTCTTTCCCGATGCCCAAAAGCTCCATCTGTTCTTTGGGAAATAGCCATCAAGGGGCACCCCCAGATCTGTGTCCTCCTCTTGTGTAGGGATTAACCTAGAAACTATAACTACAACTGTAACCATTCCTGGGAAGGGAGCTGTTGGCCTAAAATCTGTTCCCTTTAAGAAGAAGGCCCATTTTTCTCCAAGGAGCGCCCTGCCAAAGGACAATGGGTTAGTTAATGGGAGAGAGGGAGTGTGTACCAGTCACTGGGGGACTTCAATTCCACCCACTGCCTGGGTTCCCAGGAAGACACACAGCAGACTGTTAACACAGCACCAAAGCAGCAACCACAAAACTGCTCTGGACTTCAGGGTCAAATAGGATCTGACTCAGATTTTGTTCCTGCCACACAGTGAGTATAAAAATGCATGTACATTATATAAACTCACTGAAGCATAGCCCTGCTTTCTTATCTTGGCCTATGCAGCACCTGATTTTTCTCAAGATGAAAAGAACAATGATTTTCCTTCAGGTTAAAGTACTCATCTTCCCTGTCCCTAAATGTAGAGCTGAACGTGAGACCCAAGAATTCAACCAGCATCTTCCATCCCCTTAGCCACAGCAGACGAACTGCATGGCTCATAACTCACATTACACAAAAGAAGCTCAATTCAGGAATTTGAGGTGAGAGCCTGAAGAAGGAAAAGATGTCATTCTACAGTATATGGTATGATTGAAAACTATAGAGAACGGTTACATTTTTTAAATGTATTACAGTAAAAGATAAATTGCCACTAATCTCCAAGATCCTCCCCCTCGCTTCAAACACACCATCCTATCATTCTTGCCACATTCTGCAGCAGTCCTGAAAGTCCTCTTTCATGAGTGCCTGTATTTATCTGTACTGCCATAGCTACCTTGACCTTTCCTGGCTATTTTCACTCTGGGGAAGAGCAGAGTGCCAGGCCCGTGGGTAAGGGGACAGGACACACCATGATGCTTTGACGACTGCCTTTCTGTTGGTGGTACTCAGCAGCTGCATTCATCACAATTTTTTTTTGTCTTCCTTTTGTAAAGATATTCTTGAAAGAGGAACTCTAGAATTGCTTCAGAAAGTGGCAAGAACAACGGAATAAGTATGTTTGAAGCAAGGGGAAGTATTAAGAGGGATTAATTACAGTGCGTATTTTACCATAATAATTTTTTTAAATTTAAACATCCACCATATATTTTGATCACATCTCATATTTGAGACTGAGAAAGTATAAAATCAAAGCTGCCAGGGTTGCCAGGAAAGCCCGCCAACATATGGAAAAGCAGATAAGAGAATGAAATTGTGTCCTGGTGGCATCATTAAGATCCTAGATCCCACTGTGCCTGATGCCTAGAATTACTATTTACATGAATAAATTCTCCTTTGTTTGCCTTAGCCAACTAGAGCCGAAATGTTTGACATTACAATCACAAATCACAAAGAATACAACTTCCATCTCCACTTCTTCACAGTGTATGGAGATAACATTTGTACTTGCCTCATAGAGTTACAAAGAAACTTAACCAAGATAATGACAAGCATGAAATGCGAGCTTTGATGCCAGTCTCTCTTAAGAAACTGAACTAGATTTTAGGAAAATCAAACATTCTGGGAGAAATGTTCACACTTGCCTAACAGATGGAAGAAACGGCTGCACCAGGAGATCAAAGCAGCCAGGACAGGACTTCCCGGTCAGCACATGGAGAAGGGCCGGCCTGGAGAGCTGTTAGACCCACCCCAACCGGTGGAGCACTGCAATTGCGAGGTTCCTGTTGGCTGTAGCACTGCCTGCCCTACCCCGAGCAAAGGTTTCTATAGCCAGGAAGGTGAATGGAGACAGCATTTGAGCCTCCCAAGGAGCGCCTCTCACGGGGGAGATGAAAGCTCGACCCCCTAGGACACATTCCACCTTGTCCTAATTTTTCAGAGAGGCCACCCATTTCCCCTCCCAAGTGTCTTCCTCAAACTCCAGAGGAACTAGGCCAGCCAGGCAAATAGATCATCTAGAGAGTCCATGACTAGAAGCAAGAATGTGTGGGCAATGCTTTGTTAATACTCTTAGTGTTGCTGACTCGCTGTAGCCCAGGAAGACCTTCACAACTGGGTCTCTCCTGCCCTGCGCTGCGTCCTTGGCTTGTGCCCTCAACCTGCTACCCAATTCCTTGGCCCTGTGGTGCTTCTCTGAGGTGCCTGCCCCACTACTCCCTCAGGGCTTACGCATGTGTTGTGTGCTCTGAGGCTGGCACTGTCACAGGTCTTGGTGTCAGCTCTTACTGTGGAAGTGGGATGTCTAGACCACTCTACCGACAGGAAGTCCCCTCAACATTGTCCCTCTCAGCTTCCTACTTGTTTTCTCCTCCCCTCCCCCTTTTTTCTTTCTCTTCCTCCCCTCATTTCTCCTCCTTGTCCACTTTCTCCTCTTCTTCCTCTTTCCGTTTTTGTTTACCATTAAGATATATAACTTTGATGGTTGTTTCCTATGTATAAGGCAGAACTTTAAGCTCTCCTCATAGATTATCTCATTTAATATAGTGAACATCCCATGTGCCAATCAGGATGCTGGATTCCACATGACAGAAATCCAGAGTAGACGGGCACAATATGAATTGAGTGGAAGGATACCGAGTAGCCCACCAAATCAGCAGAACATCTGAAACAAATCACGACCACATGGGCGGAGTCCCAGCTCAGTCTAAACAGAGGCGGGGCCTCGTCAAAATAGCTGCCACAACTGCCGGACAAGGGACACCAGCGTTGTCACCACTTCAGAGCCTGGACACACTCACTGCCGACTGAATCAACTCTAGAGGTCCTCACTCCTTGGAGACACTGATTCAAGTCAAAGTCTCAGTCAAAAGCATCCAGTTGTCCCGGCTAAAGCCAAAGGCCCCTCCCAGGCTGCACTAGAGGCAAGGGTGCTCCAGCTGCTCCAGAGTCCGTGAACAATGTGACCACTGCCTCCTCAAAAGGCCACAGTGGGAATCCCCAAAGCACAAGGCAAAGCTTCAGATGCTGTCCAGCTCCCACTCAGAGTGGACAAATGCCCACTCTGTCTGACACAGAACATTCGAGTCACAATGTTTAAAAATCCTCACCAAGAATACCAATCTCCCCTTCCTGCTAAAGAAATGTTGCATAAGTCCTTAAGGATTGTCCGTCTGAAGAGGGGCCAAATTCTCAGGCTAATGGTCCACTCTCCCCAGTCTCATTCTGCTGATGAGAGTAAGCGGAGCTGTTTCCAGATTGACGCCTGCAGCCCGGGTGTCTGTGAATTTGTGACAGCACAGCCAGATGGCTGGGCCACCAGGTCTTGACACATGGCAGAGGGCGGGGCGGGGGGGGGCAGTAGCAGCAGCATCTGGAGCTCATTGGACATCTGAGTCTTGGGCCTACTATAGCCCTACTGAGTCAGAAGCTGCACTTTAGCAACAAGGCCAGTGAGCATGTGCCCGTGAAAGTTAGAGACCCACTGTTCTCGAACTCCAATTCTCCACCTCGCCCACACATTAGAACCACATGGCGAAGTTTTACAAACTACTGGTCCCTCATTCCACTCAGAAATTCAGCGGTAATTATCCTGATGTGGGGCTTGCCAACAAAATTTTGCACATCTCCCCGGATAACTCTTACAAGCTGCCCAGGTAAAGGACTACTGTACTTAGATATGAATATAAGGGTAGGGAGTAACTCAGCCGTAGAGCACTTGCCCAGCATGCACAAGGCCCTATGTTCAATCCCAGCACTATACAAAGTAAAAGCAGTGATTACATCCAATGCTGAACGTATTTGGAATGAAAAAAAAAATGGTCGTATGCAAATCGTATCAAGCCAAAACATCATTTCTCAACACCGCCCTTCGAGAGGGTTGCAGACCCTTGTCACCTGCTCTGGGCCATTTCCAGAGGAATAATTGGAGAAACGAAAGGATACTGATCAACCACCATCCCGCTGAGCTGCTCTAGATCTTGGTGGTTTAGTTTTGTTCCTACAAGCATTGAAGATCAATCAATAAAAGGATCCCAGAGGTCACGGGGTCTAACACTCCCATATTACAGTTGGGGAAACTGAGGCACAGGCAGAAGTGCTGAATTTTCAAGCATAATCGAGAACTGAACTCCCGAGCTCCTACCTTTCTGCTTCACGTTGCCTTTGAGTGAAACGTCCATGAGGAAAGGATGCTGGATGAGTTGTGTGGTCAAAAGTTCATCTCCAAAATGTTTATTAATACAGTAATGAGGTTAAAAGCTTCCAAGTCAACCCAGCAGTGCCAGTGGCTGCAATCCATCCAGTCTGTTCTCATCTAATGACGCGTAGGTATGGTAATTGGAAACAGGCTACCTCTGATGGGCAGGGTTTCAGGAAATGGAAACCTCTGATAGGAGCCTGCCTGGGAAGAGTCAGCATCCACCTTAGTGTGCGACGGGGCCATTCACAATGCTAGGCCGGCCAGTAGGAAAAGCAGGGTTGCCAGCCGAGATCACTGAGGTCTGGGAGCTGTGTGACCCCTGGATAATAAGCACCGGCCCCTGTGCCTTCCATGAGGAGTCAGAACCCTGGGCCATTATATGAAAAGGGTGCTGTAGACCCACAGCTGTGGGTGGATGTGGTCTCTAAGTTTCCCTCACCGAAGAGGTGCCAGGTACCAGGTGTGTTATGATACTATTACCCCATGTAATTCTTGAAGCCATGTCATGAGCTAAGGAGTCTCTTGCGGCAGAGGAGGGAGATGAGGCTTCAAGTGGTTTGAGTTACTTGTCCATAGACTCACAGACAGGAGTGGAGCCAGGATCAGGGTCCCCCATCCATCTGAACCAGGAGCTCTTGCATTCTCTATGCTGTGCTATCTGCCCCCTCCCCCTGCAGTCTCCTCCTGGCAGGAGGGCTGAGCAAAAGCACCAGGCTCCATTGGGGCAGATGCTGGTCAGAGCAAGGCGCACACTGGAAGGATAAAAGTGGCACAGGCAGAGTGAGCAGATGCCCCTCCAGGCATCTCAGAAGCACCAGCCCCTGGATGAGTTCAGCCATCCTAGGAGCTGCAAAACCAAGCACCTGCTGCAATTCCCACTCACTGCAACGGGACCCTGGGTCCGCCACCGCCGTTTGCATCGTCCGACCTTCTGGCTGCAGATCCTGCCACCATTCGCAGCTGATCACAAGCCGAGCAGGCCTTCAGCAGATACCGTTTAACAGATTCATGGCTCAGTGGTTCCCGAGATGGATTACTTGAAGCCTCATGCTCCAGTGCCAGTCAGCAAAGCCGGTTGCAGGTGGCTTCGCATGTTGCCATTAGCTTGTTAACAGAACCCAATCTGTAGTTCATCATTTTCCCATCTGGTGCTCACCAGCTGGGCTGATGTTAGCTGGGGCTTGATTTC
>RJWM01051913.1:0-10279 GCA_004363535.1 Dasyprocta punctata
GTTTGCTTTGGATTTTCTGGGCTTTATTCTTGTATGGAAAAGCAAAGAATTGTCCATAGATGCTCTGAGGTGACAAAAATACACTAGTGCCAGCTGTGGGCCCCTGCCAACATTGTAAAAATTTACTGATTTTTGCCAAACACCATGACCTGAGATTGCACGTCTCAGCAAGGGAATTGATCACCCTCAATCCCACAGTGAGAGAGAGAGAGACAGAGCCAGAGACACAGAGAGAGAGACACACACAGAGAGACAGAGAGAGAGAGAGACAGAGAGGGAGCCACTGGATCAGTGGTGATCTTATATGATATTCAACTTCATGTGCTAGTCATATTAGAAGACACTGCTCATTTGTCACATTAATATGTATTAGAAAGTTTTGTTCCCTTTCTGGAGTAGTCCCAGAACAGATTTCTTGCATTCCAAAGTTTTACAGTAAAAACAGTCATTTTCAGGATCCTGAAAGACGGGAAATTCTCATTCTTGGATCCATCATTGAAGACTAACATTTATTAACATCAAACATTGGAAATTTGAAGTCTGTTCTTTCTGTTTCAACTGATGTTCTCAAAACTCATATTTCAGTTCAATTACAGAATTGAATTGTACATTTTTAATCACTTGTGGTCTTCCAGTTGAACTTCTTCCCTTATTTTCATGCTAGATATCACTATAAATCCATCAGATTTTTCATTTATTTGTGTATACTGTTTGGTTATTATCGATATCTTTAGGGTGAATGATAATATGGGTATGATAGCACATTGTATGGTTATTTGAAAATTACTGTAAATGTTTATCAAAACTTGAGTTGGTCAGAGATGAAAAGTAGTAAGAGATGAGTTCATCGTATATGAGTATCAGGATCATCAACTGCTAAAAGGAAGAAGTCTCCTATACATACTTGGTGTGGTTACAATCAATGCTTATAATTTCAGATATTACATATTTGGCATAAAGAGAAAATTATTGCTGGATTTGGGAGAGATTACTAAATATAATACAAATGAAAAAGTGTTTTTCTTAAAATTTGTTTTCAGATTTTAATATAGACTCCACTGTGGGTCAATTTGATGACAAGATTTTATTATAATGATTCTTGAAGTAAATTATTGTAAAAATTGGGAGGCATTGTATTTATTTTTGCAAAGTAAGTGTAAGGTTTTTCACTTGATGCTGGTGAAACAGCACAGTACTTGGTGAAACATGCTTCGTTCTTCAACTTCACATCAGGAGTCAGTAGGCAAGGGAAAGGGAAGATTGCCACCCTTGAAACGTTGTGGATTGTCGTCGCTCACACAAAAGGTCAATGATCCTCCTGAGCTTTAGCCTCATTGACTGTTAATCCCATTAGAAAAACGAAACCCTGCCAAACACAGCCCCTATCTGCCTGCCATGCTACATGGAAAAGATATAAACAAATTCTTCAGTTGAAAATCATATGATTCACTAAATATGCAAATAACAACACCGTGCAGATACAGTCAAATCATTATAGAATCAAATTCTCTTCAATGTCCCAGTTATCCTGAGCTCCTGCGGAAGAGGGATGCGGAGACCCAACAAGATGAGGGTCCTGCTCCTTGCTCTTGTGTTGAGTCTGTTTTGTGCTGACCAGGATTTTCCACTGGAGCTCAGCTCCTCAGAGGTAACAAGGGTAGAGTGGTCTTAGGTGAGGTCTTATGTATGCCTCTGTGTGTGTGTGTGTGTGTGTGCACACGTGTGTGTGACAGAGAGACAGAGACAGAGGCAAAGACAGAGACAAAGAGAGCAGAAAGAGAGCTTGAGAGAGAGAGAGAGGAAAGAGAGAACAACAGAGAGAGACACAGAGAAAAGCAGAGAGAGACACAGAGACAGAGAGACAGACAGAAAACACATTTCCCACTGCAGTTTATCTGGATGCATTAGATACAGGGAGATATAATGAGAACCAAAATGCATATATTCATGTCCATGAAACTATATCTCTATCCTCCCACTCTTTGTAGTGTCAGCCTTGCTTGTGTCCAGCTATCAAACCCTGCTGAACTAAAACGCAGCTGGAAATTTCCATCCTCCTTGATGATATTTAAAACACCTCCCCCTGGATAGAAGGAAGAGAAAAGGAAAAAGACATAAATCTGTATATATGTATATGTAAGATAACTAAAATGACTATACTGCTGAATGTATTAGTTATTGAGAAAGATCAGTTAATACTCACATGATTAGATCAGTTTGCATGTCTGTATCTGTTAGTGTAAACAACTGTGTTGAAGGTAACGGTACGCAATATTGCAACCATAGTCAAGTTCCTATCATCTTGTTTTGTAAACCTGTTGTGGATTACTGTTGTGGATTCACTGTTATCATTTGTTTGTCTCTTTTGCTTTTTGTCTATCTTATATGTCTTTTTTTCTCTTAAATAAAAAAAATCGAGTTATATCATGTACAGGTACAAATTCCCTATGATGAATGTGATCAATATGTATACCTAAAATGTACCAATAAACTTAATTAATTAAAGAAATAAAATAAAAGGAGTATAGAGACATTAAAAAAAAAACCTCCTGCTTGCATATTTTGTATGTGAACCTGCATCATTATTAATTTTGTATCATGCCACACTGTAGGGGGCAGAACCTGTTTTGAGGGTCTGACTTCTGTTCTTATTTTTTCTGAAAAAATAGAGACAAAGTGATTAAAACAGTTTGGTGGTGGGAAAACAGAAGATGTCCATTGTCCTTTCTGATGGGAAATTTTCTTGTAGGTGTCTGGGTCTCAGAGCGATATTTCCACAGCAGCTGACAGTGTAGAAAAGATAGACAAGGAAAGGGTTTTCAGAAATTAAGAAAGTAGGGCTTCTCTGTTTGCTCTTTCTTCACTTTCTTTCTTTTTTTTTTTTTCATCTTTCTGAGACAGGGTCTCTCTATGCTGACCTTGAGATCAGTTGGTAGCCCAGGGTGGTCTTGAACTCACAATGATTGTCTTAGCCTTCCTAGTGCTGAGATTATTGGTGTGTGCCACCACTCCTGGCTTTTCCTCAGTTTCTAAAGAGTAAGTGAAATTTTGTAAAAATCTTCTTGGTGGTTCTTTGTTATGTGAATTAAATCTGCCCTTACTCAGACATGGGGTACAGTCTTAAGTGTGCATTAAAACGTGGAGATAAATGCAGATATGTGATAGAACACAGATCATAAGAAGAAAATCAGGCAAAGGTACTGGGAAATTTTTTGTGCATATTATTTTCAAAATCTAAAGCTTCCTTGGATGCTAATTTGATTAATGAGACATAAGAAGCATAAGATACTTAAAGTAAAGGTCTGTTTTTGCGTCCTGGATGCCAAAATTTTTACCAGCAAAGAAAATATTCTTTACCTAAGTGACCTGTACTTTTAAAGTCGACCTCTTCCAATGGCATGATTTAAGCAACTGTTTTAGTTGCCTGCAAAACTCTGTTCCTTTTAGATGATAGGATCACTGATTAGGAGCTCAGAAAATTCCACCCTTCCACAGACAACTTTAAAATGCTCAAAATTATGGGATTATCAAAGACAATATTTTGTTTATCCTGAAAATTAACTCACTGTACATGAGAGATGTGAGAAAAGTTGGTTTTTTAAAATTTGTTTGCTTTTGTTTGTTTGTTTGTCTCTTCAGGAAAATCCTCTAAAGCTTACCGAGATATATCAGGTCTTTGATGTTTTTCTTACACTTGCTACCACCCAGCCACCTCATCCACTTGTAGTATGATGAAGTGATAAAGTAAAAGTTTAAATAAAGTTTGCATTAGCACAGTAAAAGACACATTGTACAAGGAAGCTTCCTTAAAATTCCACGGTTCAAGTTGAAAACAATTAGCTCATTGTACTTTCATTTTTGTGAGACAACTTTGGAAGTTTTCATTCATGATTAACATTTTAGCACATAATCAAAAATTTAGGGAGTCCTCCTGCTGAGTATCATCCAGTTCTAAGGCAGGCTCATGAAAGCTTCAGGGTTGTAATCTCCCATGGAAAAGGTACAGTTTTCTTACATGCTTTATTTGTTCTTTGATTTGTAGTCTGGTTTTCAATTTGTATACATGATAATTAATTCTATGAAGTCTTATGAGGTAAAAAATAAATCTGATTCTGGAAACAAAAGGATGGAGAGAGAAGGGAAAGAAAGAATGATAATGTCTCATCTGCATCTTCCAATTCCGTACAGCGAATGGAATCATCGTTTACTGAAATTGTGTAGTAATAAAGTTAAAATTAGAAAGTCAGGGCTTGCCCTCATCCAGCATAGTCGCTGGATCTGGCCTCCATATAATTTCTGGCTTTTCATTCATTTTGCTTTGAACACCTAAATACTTCTTAAAAATGTGTCAAGGTAATAGACTCAAGGCAAGAATCAAACTCACCATTTTCCCCGTCACATTGTGTTGTTGTTGTTGTTGTTGTTGTGGGGTTTGTTTGTTTGTTTTTTGTTTGTTTGTCTTTTTTGAGACAGCGTCTCCCTATGCAGTTCAAGCTGTGCTAGAGCTCATTTTGTAGCCTAGGCTGGTTTTGAACTTACAATGATCCTCCTGCCTCAGCCTCCGAGTGCTAGAATCATAGGCTTGTACCACCATGCCTGGTTCTCACTTTAAAGATACTTATCCCATCATATGTGCTAATTTCTGCAGCAGCTCTGGAGTCCTCTTTCCGGAGTAGCTTTTTTTTTTTTAACTATGAAAACAACACTTTTATTAAAGTAATTAAAAGTCAAAACAACAACAAAATGGAAATTCCACAACCTTTGTTTCCAACTATATAATCTTTATGTAGGCACTGTTCTGTCAGTCTCAATGTCCTGCATTGATTCAAAACATTGTCCTTTCATGGTCATTTTGACTTTGGAGAAAATTCCAGAGTCACGGGTTTAAGTTCTGATGAAGAACACAGATGAGGACCCAGTATCGTGTTTTATGATTCTATTTTTCAGTGGAATAGCAATGGGCAGCAGCATTCACTTTTTTTTATAACAAATCATAGAAATATTAATGAAAATGAACTGACAATTAATTTTTTGTGTATTGAGTGTCACACGCTTGTAAAAAAAAAATGGTATTGCTAGACTTTGGAGAGATTCCTATATAGAGAAGCAAGTAAGAATTTGACATTGTTTAATTGATACACATTTTCTTATATGGGAAAATGTCCTATCCATGGTTTGTTTGTTCGTTTGTTACAAATAAGAGTTAATTTAAAGCAACAAAACTGCTTATGTCTGACACGGTTTACAGGCTCCAATGTACATTAAAGCATTTTGGTTTTGTGGGAGAAATTTAGCAATCCGCATTTACCTATAGAACCATGGGCTTACTGGGGAACTGTCTGTCATCAACACTGTGGGAGCCCCTGAAATCCTTTCTCAGAGGGCTGGTAGTTGAATTCTTTTAGTTGAATTATTATGTTGTTCATTTTAAAGACATTAAAATAGGCAGGAAATATTTTCATCTGGGAAGCTTGAAATGTCTTCAGATGGCTGTCAGCTCCAAAGTTTCTGAGGTAGTGTTTGCATCGCTTTTATATCTCCTGAAAAGCAGGAATATATAGGTCAACTGAAGGTATGGGGGAAGGGTCATACCAGGGGCACTTATTCACCTAAAACTCTTTTTTTGCCCGATGTGTCTTAGTCACTTTTGCTGTCTCTGGCACAAAATAGCCAATAATACTCACAACTCACAGTGGAAAGGAGGAAAGGTTTATATGGCTCGTATTTCAGTCTGTAATTAGCTGACTTCAAATCATAAACAATAGGTTGGAAGGGTTGGGGGTAGGGAAAATGGCTTCCAGGATAGTTAGCTCTGAATTCACCCAGGGTTAAATCGATGATGAGGACAGCTCTCCTATAAACCTGTCACATCAGAAGAGCTGTGTCTCTGAAAACAGGGTATTCTGGTTTACATTCTAGATCTAAACTGTAACAGCTTGTGATTGATAAATGAATACTTCCATGCAGTAAATATATATATTTGAGATAACTCAGATTAATGGAGGCATTGTTCGAGAGGATCATAGTATCTTTTCTTGGTTTCATGCCACATGCAGGAGGGGCTGGCAGGTACATCAGCAAAGTATTAATGCCATAAAGAACCATGGACCACTGAAGAACTAAACCAGGCAAGGAAACGAAAATGTTTCATATGCAAATGATGACATTTATATCGTGTGATAGTTTAAAAACCACAAACCCAAAAAGAGAAAAATTATATTGCGAGAATGCTCTAGTGTAGTCGTAAATATCATTTTGAGTAGGATGGCTCTTGGATTTTTAGTGGAGTCCTATTTAGTGATTATGAAAGTGATCTCCACACAGTGTGATAGGAAAACAAATTTGAGACGGTACTGGAAGATTTCACATGTCCGAAGCAGGAATTTTATTGTTATCCAGTAAGAAATCGACATGTGCGTGATCATCAAAATAAAAGACTGTCATTATTACTTTTATGCGTAATTATCAGTTGTCAGAAGTTCACATGGTAAAGACTGTTTTTCAGGAAATAATTTGGAGGAATGTTAACAATGAAATAGGTGATTATGGAGAAAAGTGGAGTTGTCATTTTTTATTTTAAAAAGACCAAAAGAAAGCCGGGCGTGGTGGCGCACGCCTTTAATCCCAGCACTCGGGAGGCTGAGGTAGGCGGAGCGTTGTGAGTTCGAGGCCGGCTTGGGCTACAGCGCGAGCGTAAGGCCGGCCTGAGCTACATAGTGCGACCCTGCCTCAAAAAATCAGGTCTGGGAGTTTGGCTCAGTGCCTTAAGCGCCTACCCTGGCAGGCGCGAGGTTGTGAGTTCAATCCCCAGTGCCACAAAAAAAAAAATAAATAAATAAAATAAATAAAAAATAAAAAATAAAAAGACCAAAAGAATTGGAGAATGGGAAAGGGAAGGGATAAGAAGAAAAGAGAAAAATAATTAAGATGTGTTTTGCTCATGTAGCAAGTCCACACGACAAACATAATCATTATGCACTACAACCATGGGGTCATTAAAATATCAGTAAAAGACAGATTGTACTTCAGGAGTTTAGTATTCAAAGAGATGATGATGTTGAAACATTTTCATCTAGTGAGATGCTGATGCTAAGTTTACAAAGTAAAAAACAGTGCATTATGCCAAAAATATAATATTAAATTTAGACATGAGTTATAAGAAGATTGATTGTCAAAGATTAATGTGCCTTTTACATTGGAAAGTACATGGTGACTATAAGCATGTAGGTTTACAGGCCTTTATGCCTATCTCCTCTTTAAAATTGGTGTCTATATTATTCCGAACATGTTTACAAAATGCTTGTCCCAAGAAGTAGCAGGAGATGAAACACTTTTTAGAGAGGAAAGACCTCTAATAAATATATAATAGGCAAAATGTTACTCAGAGTGCCAACTGTAGAGGACAATATTTCTCTCTTCCACAGAAGAAGCAGTCAAATAAAAAGACAAACTTCCTGTTCAGTGAACCAAAAAAAAACCAAAAACAACAACAACAAAAAAAAATCTACTTGTATGAATGCAACAAATTAGCATTTATCTTAAAATATTTTTGAAACAACAGGATAGGTCATTTGGAGAGTTACTTGAACTTCTCCCTAGCTCTTATTTATCCATTTTTTTTTTTTTTTTTTTTTTTTGCGGCACTGGGGATTGAACTCACAACCTTGCGCCTGCCAGGGCAGGCGCTTAAGCCACTGAGCCAAACTCCCGGCCCTGGTTTTTTTTGAGGCAGGGTTGCACTATGTAGCTCAGGTCGGCCTTGCGCCGCGTTGTAGCCCAAGCCGGCCTCGAACTCACAACGCTCCGCCTACCTCAGCCTCCCGAGTGCTGGGATTAAAGGCGTGCGCCACCACGCCCGGCTTCCATTTTCTAATAGAAAGACTTCGAAAATGAGTGGATCATCTATGATTTTTAGTCCACCTGATGCATTGTAATGGTTTAAATTCTCAAGTCAAATACCGCTGCATGGAAGGATGGGTGAGAAATAAGGACGCTTGTTTGTTTTTAAGTTTGAATGGAATTTTCCAACACTGCACAGTCATAGAAGCAAAGCCAGGAACTTACGTTGGTATTTACAGTACAGAATTAGAGTATGGGATCTTACATGCTGAATACATGATCTGAACTGTATACACCTTTGTGGTCTTATATTAATCCTGCATCCCCATTCAACTGCATTCTGGATGAATTTCTGCCACTGATTAGTAATGCAACTTACAAAAAGCTAATGAAACTTCCAAACTTTCATAACGTCATCCACAGTCAGAAAAATTTACACCATAGGTTCAAGTTCAGGATATAGTGAGGAAGACAATAAAGAGTGTAATAATTATAGTTATTCTCTTATTTTATGGTTATAGAAATTATTTTTCATTAAATGAAAAATAATCAGTAAGGAAAGTAACATAGACTTTTGAACCTATGAATTGAAATGTCAATAATTTCCAAGCATCAATCTTGTAACATTAATTAAACAAATACTTAAAGGTGACATATTTATGGAAAAAAGATATCATCTATAATTGTTATCTTTATCTTGGCTTTTTTTAAAAATCTAGAAAGGAATACACACACACACACACACACACACACACACACACACATATGATGTCCCTGGAATAAAATTGCAAGACCTGTATGACCAACATTTTCCGGTAGCCTCATTATTAACGCTATCGATTTTCCTTATTTCCTGTGTCACTAGGAAGTGATACATTTGGGAATGTGGGAAACTTAAATGTAACATGATCTATCGACATGTAGTTTTTGAGGGTTCTCAGCATCGAAATGTCCCACGTGTTAAGCAGCTTTCATTCTCTGAGTTACACACCAACACCAAAATCTGTCTTTACTACTTTTAATAATGGCAGTGCCTGAATTTGTCATCATAAAATTCCCCAACATTCGATGTCCCCCATGACTCAGCCGGTGGAAGAACTGTCTTCTATGAAATCAGTCCCTGGTGCTGAATGTGTTGGTTTTTGGAAGGTGGATTTCTCAGCAAATTGCTCACCTGCAAAACAGAGGTGTAGACAGGAAACAGAGTCAGCTAAACAGAGAGGAAGCATTCTGGGAGGTGCTTTCCAAGACATTTGGACTGAAATGTCCAACTGTGTGCGTCCCAGACGCTGGCCGTAGTGCCTAAGATGTAGTATTTACTTACTGGATCTGTTTTGCTTTGGGCCTGTCTCTACTTCCTGTTTTTCTAGTCATCTTTTACAAGAAGAATATACATTGTGTGTCTTTTCTGGAGATGTAGGACTATGGAAAACTTTGAAATTCAATTATTTTAGTGTAGAATCACATCAAGAGGAAGGATAATAGTCTTGTTCTAGGCTGAATTGTGCCTCCATCCACATTTACTGGATGAAGTCTTAGTCTTACAGTAAGATAGGACATGACTGCATTTCGAAGTAGGGTTAAAAGCTCATGAATTTAAATTAAGACAAGTAATGGCGAATCCTAATACAGCACAATAGAGCCCTTGTAAAAAGGAAAAATTTAGATGAAAAGATGAAATCAGAGTTGCTACGGAATGCACTAAAAATTATGTGAAGTCAAAACATGAACAAAACCATGAGTAAACCAAGGTGAGAGATTACACTAGGTATCAACCCTACCCACTCCTCGGTCACAAACTTTCAGCATCCAAAATATGAAGGACTAAATCGCTATTGGTTAAGAGAAAAACAGCTTTAACAAGTTAATGCCTACCTGAAAAGGAGCATGCAACCCAAATACAGGAGGAAATATCCAAACTGAATATTAAGAAAACACAGCATCCAATCAGCATGGGACATAGAATTTGGAAACTAACGTACCAAAGTAATAGAATGAGAATATTTGTACGCATAAGAAGTTGTTTCACAAATTCAATGATTTGGGAAATTAAAAATACAAGGGTCCTTTTTTTTTAACGTAAGTTCACAATATATAGTGATCACAATCAAATCAAGAAATTGGTACAAGGGCCGGGAGTTTGGCTCAGTGGCTTAAGCGCCTGCCCTGGCAGGTGCGAGGCTGTGAGTTCAATCCCCGGTGCTGCAACAAAGAAAAAAAAAAAAAAGAAATTGGTAAATGCGCATAACACTGGAAAGTTAACTTATATTGTCATTCATTAGTATCAGTGAGTTGTCTTCTAATGCATGACATTGAAAAGCACAAAATTATCAGAAGATAAAGATATACTTTCAATGAAAATAAATCTAGCTATATCTTCCATGATGTACTTTTTATAAAATCCAAAGTGAAAACCACAGGTTATATTGAATGCTAATGT
>RJWM01051914.1:0-10270 GCA_004363535.1 Dasyprocta punctata
CATGGGGGCAGCCTCTGCCCAGTCACGTGTCACTGGTCTTTATAGGCTCAGATCCTAGGGACCCCAGCTTCTCCGATGCATGTGGACACTGATCCACCAACCAATACTCCCAGGGTGTTGTCCTACAGCCAGGAACTTGGGGCTCCCACCAGGAAATCAACTGGTGTAAGACCTTATACTCCATCATGCAGGGTCAAGGACCCTTTGCTGGATCAGTTGCCCCAGAGAAATAAGAGAAGACACAATGCACTAGATTGCACCTTTAGAAGCTTGCATCGGCACTGCTCACCTCATTTCTGCTCATGTGTCACTGGCTGCAGCATTCTGCAAGTCTGTCCCTGCATTGCAGAGCTGATGCACTCAAAATTGAGCCACATTTCTGGCATGAGATGATCCAAGCACACTGTGACTATCACCAAGGGTATCTGGAAGGCTCTGAGATCAAGACTCTGGCAAACAGAAATAGGGCCACCATTATTCAGCATAATGGACATAGAGAGTCCAAACCAACCATGACTCACTGCACATGTTCATATCTCCCTAGATCAAGGTTCTTCAGCCAGAAGAGTGGGGTGTGCTGAGAAGGCATTGAATCATGCACCTCCAAAGCCAAATCATCCGTGTCCATGCAGAATGGTGGAGGGGACAGAGGAGTTTATCCTGCCCTCTCCAAAATTATGTTTGTGTTACAGATGTCACAAAAGCATGCTTCTTGTCTCATATGCACTATAAGTTTTTTAAGCATTCTTATTTATGTTTTCCTAGCGCAATGCCTGCACGGCCCTCCACAGTTCTTGGGCCTGCGTGTCACATGGCCAACCTGCCAGGAAGCTTCACTTGCTAGGCGTGAGCCCAGCTCATCTTCTCCCCTGAGGTCCAGCAGTCCTGCAGCATGTTGTCTGCAGAGTTTTGTTTTTCTGGGAGCTCCTCGCCCCTTGCACAGTCACTAATCCAGTAATATAATCCAACTGCAGCTTGCCAGAGTGGAAAGAGCAGCTGCTTTAAATCTGCAAGCTGCGTTTTAGCCTTGCTTATACTTTTCTCCTACAAATAACCTATCAAGTCTTTAGTTCAGTCTAACATGACAATTGAGAGAATAATAGTTATCTTCAAGAATTATCTGATGCATTGAAAAAATGCATAAATGGTGTCCACGACTGTTTAAAAAAATTGAAATGTTGACCTGATTTCAGTGCCTGTATCCTATCCACAAAGCAGTCTCTCATTGTGTATATTAATTTTCATAATGATTTGTTTCAGAACATATTCAAATTGGATGCTTTTTTTAGCATTAGTATTTTTCCCATGAGTGGGAGAAAAAATAAAATAAAACTGGAATCATATTATGGAAATTTGTCAAGAGGAATTTCAAATTGGTATGTTAATATTTTCATGAAAGTTCTCATCAAAAGGAAAAAAACAATGATAAGATTAGTGTTTAAAAGTACCAAAAGATTATGCGCAGGAGGAGAATGTGTGTTTTAGGAAATAACACACTGCCAAGTGGAATGAGTAAACGCAAGTTATCACAGTCTCTGGGGCTTTTTAAAAATCTTCCTTTATTCCAAATCGAATGGTGTTTATTCCCTTGAAAATGAGTCAAACACACAGTGGTGTGACAAATAAAAAGAATCCAGAGGATTTTATCCCCCTGGTATGTGTCAAGTCATTACTAGTGGTAAATACCTCTGTTATGGGAAGCATCCATAGAAGATCTAGGCTGATTAAGTTCTGACATGGTTTCCATTACTAACAGTTAAAGCAAGAGAAGTGTTTCTATTATTCCATTTCTTCTCCATTAGCTCTATGGCATCCGTCTTAGTCATTCTCAATTTTGCACCTCTAAGATAACAAACAAGATTTACCCTGTGCCCCCAGCAGGGAATCTAAGTGTTCTTCCATGTAAGCATTTAGTTCCTGGTGCTTTCTTGAAACATGGGTTTAAAATGCACCAGTGTCTGGCACTAGGATTGTGGCTCCCACTTCAGAGATGTCTGCACCAAGGATCTCAAATCTCGAAGCCTCCCCTGGTATGGAGCTGGTATGAAGGGAGGGGAACCTGGATCAGGTGTGTGTAATTAATTGTCCCACCTCTATTCAAAAGGCAGTCACCCCTGTATCAAAATCAAAGTCTGAGTCTATTCCATCTTATACTGGGCACTACATGTTGAATTATGTTCCCAACTCCAAAATTCACTTCAGTAAAATGAAATCCACCAGAATCCCAGAACATGATTTTACTCATAGACAGTCTTTAAAGAGGTAATCCAGTTAAAATGAGATAATTAAGATGAATCTTGATTCTGATTAGTGTCTTTGAAATATGAGGAAATATATTCATCTTTTAGAATGTATATTTTTACACGACGCACACTGTAGCAATAACATCTGTGGTAGAGAGGGCAGCCAAAACTTCTCTCATGCTTGTGCCCTTGAGGTGAAAAATAATGACCCAGGAATATGGGGTAACTGGCTCAGCTACCAGACCTTGGTAGGTTTACGCCCCTGTAAAATGAGGGAATCCAGATCCCTACAGCTCAAGGCAGAGCTGCAGAGACACAGGGTGACGGCAGCCAAAGCCAAGGGGAAGGATCCCAGCAGGAGCCAAGCCTGTTCAGGCCTGGGCCGTGGAATTCCGCCCCCAGAAGCGTGAGCCATGCACTGTCTGAAGTCGCACAGGCCGCAGTGTTCAGATGGCATTGCCAGGGCACAGACACACAGTCACATCCTCTAGCACGGTTGTCACAGTGCCTCAGGCCTTGACTGAAGCCATGGGGCACAAACCCTGGGCCTCACCCCATGAGCTTGGTGGAGACCCAAGGGTCAAAGTCTGCCCAGGGTGGCACAGAGCTCACCCACATGCTGCCACCTCAGCCAGCTCCTCCCGGGCTAAGGGTGTGGTGCAAGGCCGCCCCGTGTGTGGGAGTTGGGTCTGTGGGCGCCTTCTCCTCGGAGGCGGCTCCCTGCAGGTGAGAGGGTCACACTGCTTCCTCCCCGCCCTCAGCAGACGCCCAGTCCAGAGTGCAGCGATCAGCAGAGGGCCACCCCAGAGTCTGCCAACACCCACGGGGTGTCCGGCAGAAAAGACCCTTACAGGTGACCTGCTTCAAGGTTGCAAAATAGGGACCCAGGGGGACGAAACTGACACACTTCTTCAGCTATCAGCAGAGATAAGTGTTTTCTGAGGGCTCTCAGAAAACAACTTACAGTTTCTTCTGACATTCTAGGGTGTTTCTCTCAAACTTGGCATATTCCTTTGTGATCAGGTGCAGCTGCCTTGTTCTTGTGAAATCGCAGGGCTTTGTGTTCGTGGAGGGATGATAAGCTTCTCTTTTCTTCCCCTTCGCCAGTTCCTGTGAGTTATTTTCAAACCTGGATTGCAGTAATGGAAATTCCTTGGGAAATAACTGTTCAGAAACCTGGCTCTAATTATTTCTATTTAGAATTCTATTGACAACCTTAATCCCCATGATGGTGCTTAAAAATGCACTGCATAACAAAAGATACCCCTTTCACATGACAGCATTAAAGAACATTAGTTTGGTCATTCCCTGTAATGTCTTTTCAGCATTCACATTATGCGGGGGGGGGGGGGTCCCTGTTTTCTCCCACAAGAACAGCTGAAAAATATCATGACAAAATTTTATTTAAGAAAGTAGTTTTGCAATTCCAGGAATTGCCAAATGTCCTGAATCAGCATATTAAATGGACTCGGACCACAGTCCCCGAGTTCCAGTATTTCTTCAGTCTCTGGTTGACTGTGTTAGGTCACCATGGTTGAACTGGATTCAAGCAAGCAGGAAAAGGAGGAGAGAGGAAATGGTATTTCAAGTCAAAGGAGCAGCACCAGAGCCAGAATGAGAGGCAAAGTTGGATGCACATTAGATAACTGAGCAGCAGGGTAGCTTGGGTCCTCTGCAGAAGAACCCTGAAGAAGTACCTCAGTTGGGCAGGATGGCACAGACCTGTCATCCCAGCACTCTGGGAGGCTGAAACAGGAGAATCTCAGGAGGTTCATGTCCCAGTCTGGGCAATTTAGCAATTTAACAAGACCTTGTCTCAAAATAAAAAATAAAATATAGGTAAGGGATATAGCTCAATACAAGGCCTGGGATTCAGTTGCCAGAGGTGCCTCCCTGGAGTCCAGGCCTCTTAGTACAGGAGTAGGAAGCCAGGAAAGTGATGTAATCAATACATCGTGAAAAATCCTGGGATGGGAGGGAAGGAGTGTGAGAAAGCACAGAAAAGAAATCAAACGTTTTGGTAGTTATCAGATGAAAATAGATAGTGTTATAATAGAGCAGAGGTCAGGAGCAAGGACGTGGATAAAGCTGGACAGGTCAGAGTAAAACCTGAGCAGGGCTCAGGCTGGGGGAGGAGGCGTGCAGGCGGAAGGTGTCTTCAGCAGCAGATGGCTCGAACTGGGAATGCCACTGACAGAGACTGTGACCATAGGAGGGAGGGCAGGGAGCCCATTTCGAGCTGTCGTGGACTATGTTTTGGGAATGACAGCCTCTTCCTGAAGTTCCCACCTCATCCCCAAGAGAGAATTGGGAGACAATTGTGTATTTGTCAGTTCTGAGGTGAAACTGGAAGCTGAAGTCCAGAGAGAGCTGAGATAACCTGGAGAGGATGTCCACCGTTGGAAGGGAGGAAGTCCAGGGCCCAAATTCACACACATTCTCATTGGTGGGTTGTGTGGAGGAAAGAAATAACCCGGAAGGAGGAGGAGGAGGAGGACAGGGAGGGGGAAGGGAGGGGGGAGTAGAGGGAGAGTTGGTAACAATCTCAGAGTTTCACAAACCAAGCGAAAGAGTTTCATGAAGAAAAATCAGAGTTGGAAAATGACCCAGGAAGGTGAATATGAGACACAAGGAGACGTGAAAACCTCAGCAAGCCTTTAGTTACCTTGGAGGGAGCATTCACAGTCACACAGCTCTGTACCAGAGTCCAGGTGTCGGAAATAGCACCTGTTTTGGCCCTGGTGGAAAAGCAAGTGAGGGAAGCTCACTGAGGGAGTACTCTTGAGAGGGGGTATTGGGTCTCCGCCTCTCTCCCCGCACACACCCATCTCCTTCCTGGCACCATGAGAGGAAGAGTTTTCCTCCATCATCAAGTTTCCGCCATGATATGTGAGGCTGCCTCAGACCCAAAGCTACAGAGCCGAGTGACCATGAACTCAACCTCTGAAATCATGAACCAAACCTTTGTTCTTTATAAGCTGATTATCTCAGGTATTTTGTCACAGTATTAGGAAGCCAACTAAAAATTTTCCAGAAGGTTAGGAAAAACTGAGATAAAAGTAGGTTGGAAAGAAGTGTATTCAATGTAAGAAGACAAAAAGCAAATACAGACATCACAAGGAGTGCAGTGGCATCCCATGAGGGACCCATCCCAAATTTGGAGCACTCTCTTACTCTTCTTCTAAATTCTTCACAGATTGTTCTACCGTTAAAGGTTTGTTACAGTCCCAGGGGTTCTTCAGCTCACCAACACCATCCACTTTTCTTTTTCTTTTTCATCAAGGGGTCTATTGCCCTTGGTCATGATGTGTGATCTCTTAATGTGCTGACTTTTTTTTACACTCAATAGAACTCATTATTTTTATTTCTAAGAATGTATTGTTTTTTTTAAACTGATAATATTGCATGTGTTTATGAGGTCAAATGAGATGTTTTAACGCCTGTTTAATCAGTGGCATTTTATATTTGCTAGTAACACTTTAGGAGATTTAGGAGTTGTTTAAACGAGTGATATCCTTTATGATGGTATAACTCATTCTAGTTTCTCTCATTTGCCCTTTTGCTGCCACCAAAAAAAAAAACACCCTGTGAAGAAACACTCTCTGCTTACTTAGGACGCCTGAGATTTTTCTCCACTAAGTACTTCTATGCATTGAGAGTCGGCAGCCAAGTGTGACCAACTGCAAGAGTAACCCCAGGTGTTTGTAGAAGGAGTGAAATTCTTGCTGGCCGGGGCAACTGGTGACCAGCCAATGGTTGCTACTGCGTGAGCTCTCAGGACAAGGCCCCCACCTAAATAACGAAGTGTTTTAGAGCTATGGTCAAACTTTTTCTATAAACTCAAGCTGAGACCGCAAACTCTTGAGTGCAACACATCAGTTAATAATTATTTAATGCCCAATGCCAAGAAAGTATTCTTCACGAAGAGTGGCCTCGAAATGAGAACCATGCTGTTTACAAAGCCAAAAGGACTTTTCCGACCAAACCACATGCAACATCTCTACGTATGCACAGTTTTGCTTGGCTGAGTTCAACTTCATGTAAAATGAAAGCTTCGTCTTCTTTACTTCTCTTACACAGAATTTCTGTTTTATTAAAGCAACTAGGTGGAACTGCAGGAAAAAAATGAATAACCTTAACAGTTATTAAGACTAATTGCTTCTGTTTAACTGTACTTGTATTTTATATTGCATACATTTTTTAATTTTGAAATTGCAGGATGCAATATATACATTAAAATTACTCACCATCCCACCACCAGTAAACACGCTTTGAATATTGTGTACTTGTATTGATACAGAAAAACATATGTAAAGATATACAACAAAAGATTTTCACAAAAATCATTTAATGGTTACACAGAATTTTGTTGTTCAGATGTTCCATATAATATTTTTTTTTTTTTTTTTGAGGCAGGGTTGCACTGTGTAGCTCAGGCCGGCCTTGCGCTAGCGTTGTAGCCCAAGCGGGCCTCGAACTCACAACGCTCCTCCTACCTCAGCCTCCCGAGTGCTGGGATTAAAGGCGTGCGCCACCACACCCGGCTATCCATATAATATTTAGTAATTGGCTATTGCTAGATATTGAGGCTGGATCCAATTTGCTACTATTTTCAGTAATACTAATAATTTAGACATGCAAAAAACATATTTACACTCAAAGGAATTGGTATTTCAAGTCGAATATTGAGTATTTGTATAAGGCACACTTCTTAAGTAGCAGACTGAGTTTCAAAGTAGAAACTACCCATCATTCATTAAAAAAAAATCTTGAAATAGAGTGAAAAACTCTTGACAAAATTCTACATGTTCCTTTTTACTACCCTGATCTAATTTGGTCGCCTCTAGCTTACCTACAGAGTCTGGACCTGTTCAGGAGGCCTTTGACTTGAGCTTCTTTACTTAAGGGAAACTCTGTCTCCCTTTTCACAGTTGAAATTCTATTTGCAAAGCATGATGGTAGAGCCAACGTTTGTCTGAAGGAAGTACCTGCTCATGCATGATGGTTTGCTAGGACTGGAGACGGTGACCAAAGGGTATCCATTGCCACAAGTCTTCCTTGCCACACCAATCCACACCCATGGGGCAGAGAGATAAGAAAGAACTCAGGATGCATCTGGGAATTCTGTGCATGTTTTTCATCTATATTAGAAGGATGGAACCCACAGCCAGACTGTGGTGACTGAGTATAGTTGAGGACCCTGTACTATTGGGAAAGGGAGGTGTCATTCTTCTCCTTCGCTGATGATGATGGAAGATGGAATGCAGCAAAGACAGCTGGCCTAAGAAGAAGGTGACACAAGGTCTTATAAGAAGGAATAGAGGATTTTTCTCAATATGGGAGAGAAGAGATATATACATCGGAGCCAGGAAACAGGTGCTTATCAGACACATGAACAAACAGATGAAGTCAGTACTAAGGTTCTGGGTCAGAATACAGACAAGAATGCTAGAAGGAAAAGGTGCTGGGATCTTGGCCCTGGCTGTTGGGGACACCCATGCACAAAGGAGATTTGCAGGTGCATGTGGCACTCAGGCCCTCTCTCCAGGCAGGGGTGTCCTGATGGACCCGCGGTGGTGACCTGCACCTCCAAGTGTGATGATGCTGGGGTTACCCACGGCCTCTGCTCTTGCACACCTGGTGCACTGGGCTGTAGGAGAAGATGTGGAGGAGATGTGGGCCAAGGCAGAGAATTTCAGGCCATGCAGCATGTACACACCTCCTCTGCCTCTTTCTCCACCTTATTTTTGTCACTCATTCAGAAAGAACTTAAACAGGAAATAACTTCAAACTGAGGGATTACAACCAGTGGAAAAACACGTTGTCATTGGAGCAGCGCACAAATGTATCTTACTTTTCACCATCATCCACATTAAATTTCAAGGATAAGGAGTCGCTGTCTGACAGCTTGTCATCTGGTACCCATCACTATGCACTTCTACAGATGCACACAGGTTCACATATGTGCCCACCGACACCTTCCCTGAGAGCCCAGGGGACTTTTCACCCAGACCTTCCTCTTGCCATCTGCAGTCGCAGGGCACAAGTCAGCAGTCAAGCAGCCAATTGCATGCCTGATGCCACACAGGGACTGCGTAATGATTGCACATGCCAACATGTAACCAACAGGCAAAGCACCCCGGTGACACAGGGCAACAAGCACCTGGTGGAATAGCACCTGAGCAGGGCCAGGGGTTCACCCTTGGGTCAGCTGTGGGTTGACTGGAGCCCAACTCTATGACCTTGTCCATCTGAAGCCCAAGAAAGCATGAAGAACAAAAGCCACTTTTACAATCAATCTGCCGCTCCATGGAACATCCTGGGTGCACCTGAAGGAGGAAAGGCTGTATGAGCCAACTTCACTTTATTGCTAAGAAATACCTGAGGGCAACTGACTTATAAAGAGAAAATGTCCACTGTGTTCCCAGTCTTGGAGGGACAGAGGCAGGGTGCCTGCATCAACTCAGCTCTGGTGATGGTGGTAAGTGGGGACCACACCATGACAACAGGGTATGTAGAAAGAACATGGAGTCAGCAAGCAGAAAGAGGGAGACTAGGGTCCCACAATCCCCTTTGAGAAGACACCCAAAATATCCACAAGGCCCTCCATCTAGGTCTTACCTCATAAGAGATCCAATAGCACCAGGCTCAGAGCCACACCTTCAATGCATTTGTCTTGAGGTCATTCAGCTTCCAGATTAGGGCACACCAGCTGTCCACATTGAGGCCACATTAGACAAGCCAGCACCCAGCCTGACTCTGGCATCCATGAGATCCACACTGACGGAAAACCACCCTGCTGGGCCCAGCCCAGATCAGCAGAACCAGCAGACACGTGAGTGATGTGTGGGTTACCAGTGCACACGCTAAGCGATTCGGCGAGGCCCAGCAATTGAGGTCTCCTCCGTAATGGAATGTCCTCACCTTGAACGATGCTGTCCTCGATAGTGTCTTTGGAGCATGTTAGGCAATGAAAGATCAGCTGAACCAATCCGAACAGTGTAGGATCAAATTGCAAAGTGGGGATTTGTGATTGTAGTTTGACCCAATCCCCACCAGGATGGGTGCTCGGTGGAACAAGGACTTAACCAGGATGCCCTCACCTAGTGAAGAGACAGTCACTCAGTCTATATTTGTGACTGTGTTGATGCTGCCGCCATTTGCCATGGGTGAATTCAAAACACAGTTTCTTTAATTGACTCAGAATAGAGTCATGTTCTATTTCTCTCTCACAGAGACAACTGGAGAAGCCAGGTGCTGGGGAGACAGCCCCTGAGGGCCTCCCTGAATCCCCAGATCTGCCTGCTCCACTGCATCAGAACCGTTTGCCCCAAAAGGACCCAGAATGTGGAACAAGGGCCCAGGAAAGTCAGGTGTGCTGACAAAGCCACCACCCTGGAGCCCCCCATAGTGGGAAAAGCATGAATTCCAGAGCTCCGCTGTAAATGCCAATGATGAAGGTTATAGCCGTCACTGCGCTTCACAAAAGATGATAAGAAGTGCTCTGCAACCCTGTTCATTTAAAAAGATGCTGGTGGTACTTAGTATTTCTACAGTTGGTGTTTATTGAAAGCTTATAAGTATTTGATAAGTGGCAAAACTACTCCAGCATAGGGGATCTTTTAAAAAATTAATATCATATTACCCTTACCACTCCCCAGAGGCCAGTAATTCTCCATCAGTCTCACTCACTGGTAATGCAGAAAAAAGAGAAAGAGATTTAGTTTTGTTTTGTTTTGTTTTGTTTTTTTAATTTTTATTTCAAAGATAGTGAAATGCAACAAAAGATAACAGAACAATCAGAACAAAGCAGTACAACGGGCATAGAACCTCAGAGAGAGATACTATGAAAACAATAGCTACTATATTATATCTAGTTACTTTCAGAATAGTTGACCATTCCATCAGCCATAGCAAAAATAAACCAAAAACGAAACCAGTGAGAATAGGATGTGAAATGAAGAAAAAAAAAAAGGAAACAAAAAGTAAACAACATTAAGCAAACCAATGACAATAATATTGGGGCT
>RJWM01051915.1:0-10274 GCA_004363535.1 Dasyprocta punctata
GGTACTTAACTGTACTGGTTGTTATTGTGAATGGAATTCTTTTCCTAAATTTTTCTCAGCTGTTGTTATTGGTGTAGAGGAACAGTACTGAGTTTTGTGAGTTAATTATCTATACCACTATATTGCACGATATGATTATTAATTCTAAGTGTCTTTGATAGAATTTTTGGGGTCATCTATTCATTTTGACTGTCAGGATCAAAAATTACTGAAAGAAGCATAATCACTAAATTTTTTCAGATTCATTAAGAGGAAGAAAGAACTAAAAATACCTATGTAAAAATTTTAGGTTCCAGTTCAATGGACATTTGAGTATGTTCTGGTAGAAGGATTCCTCCTGGAACTAAATTATCTAAGTCAACAGAGCATAAATTCATGGAGACAGAAAAGAATAATTTGCTGATGAGTCACTCATAGTGAGTGGTACTTCTCTTAGGTCCAGTTCTTGTTGTCTAGCTCTTGAATGCTTGTGCTGAGTAAAATAACATCATTCATGTGATGCTCATGACAGATACACTTACTTGGAGAATCTTGCCCTACACCATCAAAGAATGACTACATAACTTTTGAGTCTTGATAAGGTTACTTTAATCTTCTATCAAATTAATTTCTTCATATTGATGGGAAATACGAATCCAGTGGGCTGATTTGCACATTTCATTTTGTGATTCCAGTTTCTTGATAAAAGCAATGCTATTTGGAAAACCAACATGAGTAAACATTTGGGTAGGAATTCTATATTTTAGAGAAGATATTTCAAGCATATTTACTGCATGAGGGAATGTCAAGTCCGTATACATGTATCTTAGTCAAGAAGTTGCTTCCATATCAAACATATGAGGCAGGGTAATGTATCAAAAGCATAACTTTTTTCTACAGTTCTGAAGCCTGAAAAGTCTAAACTGAACAGTTCCTATACTTGATTTTAGCAGGCTTTGATGGCATCCACGTTGCAGTGGATCTCCAGGAATGCAGGAACCAATAGTAATCATTTCATGGTGGCATCTACCAAGATTTCAGAGAAAACAATGGGATACCAAGTAGAAGTTTGAAAGAGATTTGGAATTCCTGATGAGTGATGTCTAGTAGAGTCACTGAAGTGGTGCCATAGTGAGAACTGTAGAGTGAGAGCCATCAGGAATACATATGCTGGTTTTTGCAGACACTGAGAGTTGTCATGTAGCCTGTGACCATCAAAGACAGAGGCGTGGTGCAAAAACATTGAGAACTTACACAACATCAATGTGTTTAACATAGTAGATTTAGACCTTAAATATTTAATGTCTTTTCTGCTGGTTTTCCATGTGACTTTGAGACAGTTACTCCTAAGTGCTTATTTCTCCCTTGTGGAGTGAGAATATTATCTTTATTTTAGATTGCATAGTGGAAATAGGTAACTTCTTTTTTCATTTTATAAAGTTTTACAGATGGGAAAAGTTTACCCAAATATTCAGACAAAGATTTGGACAGGGGCCTTTGAATACTGTTGAAACCTATAAAGGCATTAGGATATTGAGGAAGGAAGGAATGTGTTCTTCATTTTGAAAAACATGAACCCCTGGGGCCAAGTACAGAATGCTATAGTGTTGGATATAGGCAAATGTGTACCTGAAAGTTGCAGGTGTTTGGAAGCTTGGTCCAAAATGTGATGATATTAAGTGTTAGTAGGCTTTTCAAAGGCGGTATAACCAACACTACGAAGTGCAATTTTGTAAGTTAGATTGCTTCTTCTAAACACCAATGACTTCTCCAAAATTCCTGAGACCCTAGGGCATAAATTGCTACCTGTGCATCTCTTTAGTGCAAATGAGTGGACAGAATATGCAGATTCTGTCTACAGGTGGCAAGGTGCCAGTTTTCTTTCCACAAGAAAGTGAATAATGTGTTGAAGTTGGCTGGAAGTGATAAAACAAGTGCGGCTATTTGCTTTATTTCTCCATGTTCCCCTCCTCTCTGTTTCACACTGTAAAAGACTCCTGCTCACCTGCAGATGGGGAGATGTAATTTGAAGCAAATGAGCCCTTCTATCACCTCAGATCTAGCTTTGAAGAGACCTCTTCCATTTTACCAAAATGAATGACCTCCTTTGATTTGACCGCTGGCAAGCAAACAAACCTGATCCTATTAATCTAAGTGACTAATAATGGTTTTGTTAAGCCAGGCAAAAAGCATTAATACAGGACCCTGGTATTTGCCCCTGTAGCTTCATGTGTCTCTCCACATCTGGCTTTACCTTTTGTATTATTTTATTTTATTTTATTTTATTTTGAGACAGATTCTCACTATATGGTTTAGGGTGGCCTTGAACTCACTATGTAACCCAGGCTGGCTTTGAACTTGTGGTAATCCTCCTGCCTCAGCTTCCCAAGTGTTGGAATACAGGCATGTACCACCATGCCCAGCTTGTGTTTCACCATTTTAAATGCCCATGACTAGTAACATTCCTGCTACTGGCACCCTTATTATCCAGGATAGTTTACTTTTGGTGAACTGAGAATTTGGTTAAAAAATACACTGTGTGAATGTAAATACTGATGTTCAAATGTCCCGGAAACCATTTTAGATATTTTTGTATCAGGCCCAGTTTGTAAATGCAGGTTCAAATTCCAGGTATTCATTACAACTTTTGATTTTTTCCCTCAACAACAACAGACAAATTGTGTTGGGATATTAATTTGTGTTTGTCAGTAGTTTTACATTTTGTATCAAGATAGAGGCAACAATTAAAATTAAATTAGACAGATGAATAAATAAATCATTGAGTTATTTATAAGTAAAATACTAAAACACATTTTGTAAGTATAAATTCAAGTGTTACTTTTATCTTAAAATTTATAAACCATAAGACATTTGGGTCAATAAGATTCTTCACAGATATGTGTAAGTTTAATGCTGATGTAGATCAAAAATATCTGATCTTTTAAAAATTTCAGAAGGATTTTAAATTTCTAAAATAAGAAGGCTTTCCACAAGGTAAAGATGCACTTTGAATAATAATTCTGAAAGTGATTGATGACTGTGTGTGTCCATCATTTTAAGATACCTTAAAGCTAATTTGTGTAAGTACAACTCATTTAATAATCTAATAACAGTTGGTTTTAGGAAAAATAACTTTCATGGTGAAGTTAACAGTTATAACCTGTGGCCTACTGCTAATAATTTTAAAAGATAGTATAAATTTACTGAAATAGATAAAGTGCTATTATTTACAGTCTAGTCCTAATTGAAATTAAGTATTTAAAATGTCCTATTTTGGCCTTCAATAGCTGCGCAGAGGATCCAGTTTTACCCAGTCCTGCATCTCAGCGCAACCCCCCAGGGGAATGCCTGGCCAGCCTCGCAGGACACAGAGGTACTGAACCTAGGCCAGCCCCAGAGCTGCTCATCAGTGATGGGCCAGCATAGCTACAGGGCCTCAGAGAACTTGAGCTATGCCCATCAGAGCAGAAGGCACGAGCTCCACTGTTCAGGGGTGCAACCAGCACAGCAGGTCCTAGAGGTTGAGAACCCACCCAACCAGGAGCAAGGCACCTACACTATATGCCTGGGACTCACCTGGGCTTGCCCAGCATGGTGCTCCAGAGGCTCTGAACTCACAACCAGATGCAAGGTCTGAACTCACAACCACACTCCGGGGTGTACACTGCCTAGCCACCTGGGTCCCAGAGGTCTCAGCCCCCACCCAGCAAGGTGGAGGCTCCAGCAGCACAGTCTGGGAGTGTGCCCTCAGTAGCTGTGCAGAAGTTCCAGGTCTACCCAGTTCCACATCTCAGTGCAACCCACCAGGGGAATGCCCGGCCAGACTCACAGGACACATAGCCCAGCACCCCAGAGCAACCCAACAAAGTACATCAGGGGAACATGTGGCCAGCCTCACAAAAGAGAGAACACAAGGGTCCAGCACTATAATCTGGGAGTGTGCCCCAGCTAGCCATGGAGATATTAGAGGATTGAAATTCTACCCAACACAGTGTTCCAGTACAATTCACTGGGAGGCTGCCTGCCCAGCCACATAGGTCCCAGAAGAAAATGACAAAATGAAAAACCAAGAGGCAGTCTCAGTCCCCCAGCCCACCAAAACAAACCCAAGAGACACTGAAGTGGAAGACACTGGGAGTAAAGCAACTGAACTTTCTGAAATGATAGCAAATGCAGTAAAGAAACAACTCCATGAAGCTATAGAGAAACTCAAATCAGAAATAATCTCTCAGCTAAAAAAAGAAAAGACAATCATTATGAAAGAATGTTGTATGTATCTAAAGAAGATCAAGATTAAAAATAGAAGAACATAAGAAAATGATGGAAGCTTTGAATGAACAATATAAGAAACAAATAGAATGCATGAAACAGATTCAAAGAGAAATTCAGGAAATGAAAAATTCCATGGAAAGTTTGAAAAATCACTTGAATGAAACTGAAGATAGACTCTCAGACCTTGAAGACAGCATGGGAGCTTATGATCACAAAGGAAAGATCTCTTAAAAATAACAAGGAACCAGGAAATAACAATTCAACAGCTGCGAGATGATGCCAAGAGAAATAACATAAGATTAATAGGCATAAATGAAAAAGCAGGGCTCAATACTAATGACATACGAAGACTTTTCACGGAAATAATAGCAGAAAACTTTCCAAACATGGGAAGAGAATCTGAAATACAGGTAACTGAGGCATACACAACTGCAATTAACTGTAACCAAAATAAACCTCCACTCAGACATATAACAATTAAGGTATTAGAAATGCAGCATGAGAACAAAATATTAAAAGCTGTCAGAGAAAAGAAACAGATAACCTATGAAGGAAAGCCTATCAGAATCATGGCAGACTTCTCAACACAAACCTTTAAGTCAAGAAGAGCTTGGAGTGAAGTATTTCAAATTCTGAAAGAAAACAACTTCCAACCCAGACTGATGTACCCTGCAAAACTATCCTTAAATATTGATGGAGAGATAAGATGCTTCCATGAGAAAGAACAACTGAAGAAATTTATGGCCACCAAACCAACACTACAAAGAGTACTGAAAGAAACTCTAGAAAGAGACAAAGATAGCCACAATCTTAAGAACAACAACCAAAGGAAACCACTAAGCAGGTCAAATAATTAAACAGAAAATGTAGAAAACCAACAACAGAAAGATATCATGACAGGGATGAGTCAGTACATACCAGTTATATCAATCAATATAAATGGTCTCAACTCACCAATAAAAACAAACAGACTAGCAGAGTGGGTTAAGAAACAAAGTCCAACAATATGCTGTGTACAAGAAACACATTTCATTCAAGAGGGAATTCACAGACTAAAAATCAAAGACTGGAAAACAGTACTCCATGCAATAGGAACCCAGAAAAAAGCAGGGGTAGCTACTATGTTTGTAGACAATGTGAACTTCAGTCCGAACATGATCAAAAGAAAAAAAAGAAGGTCACTACATACTTGTTAGGGGAAAACTTCAAGACGAAGAGATTACAATCATAAATATATATGCACCAAATAGAACACCCAACTATGTAAGACAATTCTTAATAGACATAAAAAAACAAATAAACAATAATACAATGATAACATGGGATCTTAATACCCCACTGTGACAAAGAGACAGATCAACCAAACAAAAACTCAGCAAAGAAATAGCAGAACTGAATCAAGCTTGGGAACAAATGGACCTAGTAGATGTATACCGAGTTTTCCACCCATGAACATCAGAATACACATTCTTCTCAGCTGCACATGGGTCATTCCCTAAAATAGGTCATATACTGGTCCACAAAACATACTTAAGTAAATGCAAAGGAACTGAAAGAATTCCATGCATAATACCTGACCATAGCACAGTAAAATTGGAAATGAATGGCAAAAAACCCTGCAAGAACTCCATAAGCACATGGAAACTAAATAATACTCTCCTAAATAACCAATGGATCACAGAAGAAATTAAACAAGAAATTAAACAATGTCTATAATGGAATGAAAATGCAAATACAAATTATCGGAACATGTAGAACACAATGAAAGCAGTCCTCAGAGGGAAATTTATAGCACTAAACTCTCACATCAAAAAAATGGAAAGATCACACATAAACAACCTAATGCTGTACCTCAAACTTCTAGAGAAAGAAGAGCAAGTCAAGTACGAAGTCCAAAAAAGAGAGGAAGTTATAAAGATCAAAGCAGAAATGAAAACAAAGAAAATAATACAAAGAATTAATGAATCAAAGAGTTGGTTCTTTGAAAGAGTAAATAAAATTGATAAACCCCTAGCCACCATTATCAAGAAGAGGAAAGGAAAAACTCAGATTCACGCAATAAGAAATGAAAAGCGTGAAATCACTACTGACCCTGTGGAAATACAGATGATCATCAACACCTACTTCAAAAACTTTTACTCACATAGATTTGATAACACAGAAGAAATGGACAGATTCCTAGAAACCTATGAATTACAAAAGCTGAATCAAGAAGATGTAAAACTGCTGAATAACCCAATTTCAGCTAATGAAATTGAAAATGTAATTAGGACCCTACCAAAAAAGAAAAGCCCAAGCCCTGATGGATTCACTGCTGAATTCTACAAGAAATTTAGGGAAGACTTAATGCCAACCCTCCTCAAACTTGTCAAGGAAATTGAAAGGGAAGTAAGTCTCCCTAACTCATTCCTGGAAACAAGTATTACCCTAATACCAAAACCAGAGAAAGATCCAACCAAAAAAGGAAATTACAGGCCAATCTCCCTAATGAACATAAATGCAAAAATCCTCAATAAAATCCTGGCAAATAGAATACAGAAATTTATCAGAAAGATTATACACCATGATAAAGTGGGATTCATTCCAGGAATGCAGGGATGGTTCAACATAAGCAAATCAATAAATGTGATACACCATATCAACAGGGCCATGGACAGGAACCAGATAATCATCTCAATAGATGCAGAAAAAGCTTTTGACAAAATCCAACACACATTCATGATAAAAACGCTACAGAAAATCAGAATAGATGGTCTCTACCTCAACCTGATAAAAGCCATATATCATAAACCAAGAGTCAACATCTTACTAAATGGAGAAAAACTGAAAACTTCCAATCTAAAATCAGGAACAAGACAAAGGTATCTATTATCACCACTCCTATTCAATATAGTTCTGGAAATACCAGCCAGAGCAATTAGACAAGAGAAAGAAATAAAGGGAATAAGGATAGGAAAGGAAGATGTAAAATTATCATTATTTGCAGATGATATGATACTCTACATAGAAGACCCCAAAAATCCAGTAAAATACTTCTAGATGTAATAACCAAATTCAGTAATGTTGCTGGATGCAAAGTGAACACTCAAAAATCAATAGCATTTCTGTACACAAACAACAAAGTCACTGACAGAGAAATAAGGGAAACCACACCCTTCACTGTAACATCCAAAAAAATTAGAATACTTAGGAATCAATGTAACAAAGGAATTAAAAATCTATACAGGGAAAATTACATTACTCTAAAGAAGGAAATCCAAGAAGATTTCAGAAAATGGAAAGATATTCCCTGTTCATGGATAGGAAGAACAAACATCGTGAAAATGGCCATTATCCCAAAATTATTATACAGATTTAATGCAATTCAAATCAAAATACCACTTGCCTACCTCACAGAGCTACAGAAAGCATTCCTGAAATTCATCTGGAACCAGAAAAGACCTAGAAATAGCAAAGGCAATTCTGGGCTACAAAGGTAAGGCAGCAGGCATCACAATCCCTGACTCGAAGCTATACTACAAAGCCACTGTGATAACATCAGCATGGTACTGGAATCAAAACAGACCTAAAGATCAATGGAATAGATTAGAACATATAGCCACAGCTACAAACACACTTAGCCACCTCATCTTTGACAAAGGGGCCAAACATGTACATTGGAAGAAAGATAGCCTCTTTAAAAATTATACTGGAAAAACTGGCTTTCAATATGTCATAAACTTAAACTAGATCCATGTCTATCACCGTGCACTAAAATAAAGTCACAATGGATCAAAGATCTGAATATTGAAACAGAGAAATTAAACTTACTAGAAGACAGAGTAGGTAAAAATCTTGATGACATAGGAGTAGGCAGAGAGTTCATGAACAAAAATCAAATTGCATGGGAAACACTTCCCAGAATCAACAACTGGGATCTCATCTTACTAAAAAGTTTTTGCACGTCAAAGGAAATCTTCAACAGAGTGAAAATAAAACCCACGAACTGGGAAAATATCTTAGACAATTGTCCATCAGACAATGGACTTCTATCTAAAACATATAAAGAATTAATAGAAATCAGGCCCCTAAAATTCAAGGATCGAATCCAAAAATGGGCATCTGAGATGAATACACACTTCTCAGAGAAAGAAATACAAATGACAAATAAATATATGAAAAAATGTTCAACATCAATGGTCATTTGGGAAATGCAAATTACAATAACACTGAAATTCCATTTCATTCCAGAAGGAATGGCCAAGATTAAAACTTGAACCAACAACAAATGCTGGAGGGGCCGTGGGGAAAAAGGAACTCCTCTTCATTTTTTGTGGGAGTGTAGACTCTTGCAACCACTGTGAAAAATAGTGTGGAGGTTTCTCGAGAAGCTAGTATTAGGGATCTTATTTGAACCAGCTATCCCACTTCTGGGCATTTTCTCAGAAGAATTGAAAACATCATACCACAGTGATATTTGTGCACCCATGTTTATAGCAACCCAATTTGTATTAGCCAGATCTTGGAAACAACCCAAGTGCCCATCAATCAAGGAATGGATGAAAAAGATGTGGCATTTTTATACAATGAAGTACCACTCAGCTATCAAGAAAGATTGCATTGAGACTTTTATAAGTAAATGGTCACAACTTGAGACCATAATCATCAGTGAGATAAATCAAACCCACATGTGTAAATACCGCATTGTCTCCCTAGTGTAAGAAACTGAAAAAGTATATATGATCCAATATCTACAATGAATACTATGTAAGGGTAAAAAACTGCTCAAAAAGCAAAAGTAATTGGAATGGCAAAAGTGGAAAATAGGGAAGGAAAAAGGAAAAAGATATAAATCTGTATATATGTATATGTAAGATAACTAAAATGAACATACTGCTGAATGTATTAGCTATTGAGAAAGAATGGTGTCTTGGTTACTTTTTGCTCGTTGTCGAGACAAAATACCTGACGCCCAAAGTTAGGGAAGGAAAGGTTTATTTTTATAGTTTCTCGGGAGTTTTAGTCTATAAAGTGGGCTCCAACACAGCATGGGATGACGGGGCTACAGTTTATGGCGGCTGCAAGCTGCAAGCCGCGATCCCCGCGGGCGAGAGAGAGGGCGGAAGCCAGGAAGCAAGCAAGGGGAAGACCCACCTTCCCTTATACTGTATCTCAGCTCCACCCCTGGGCATGTGTAGCAGTCACGTCATTAATCCTGGTGCTAGACAACAAACTGATCACAAGCATCAGACTCAGCCCCATCAAAAGTATGAGGACTTGGGGGTACATAGCATATCCTATACATTCCACCCCTGGACCCCCAAGGACTCATGTTCATTCTTACTACAAAAGACATTTAGTCTATCTCTAAGAGTTGCCAAAGTCCTACCAGTTTTAGCATTGCTGAAATGTCTAAGTCTCAAATCTCTTTTGAGATCTATGGCAAACTCTTAACTGTAACCCCCTGTACAAATGAAAACCAAGTTATGCACTTCCAACATACAAAGGCACAAGGTAAACATTACCATTCCAAAAGTTACAAACAGGGGAATACAAAGCATTGGAACCAAAGCAAGTCTAAAATCCAGTAGGGCAAACGTTGAGTCCTGGAGTTTTCTGCTCAGCATTTGAAGTAATCTGGTTACAAGCTCCAACAGGCTTGAGTGACTCCACCCCTGAGGCACTTTCAGGGGTTTTAACTTTCAAAGCCTTCCTTGGACGATCTATGTTCCTTGGCTCCACCCTTATATCTTTACATCTTGCTCTCTGTAGGTGAGGCTGAAGCTGCCTTAGCCTTTTCTTGTACTTAAAACCAGCGCCATGTGGATGCTGCCAAGGTCCGCTTCAGGCTGGAGCAGTAGCCAGGCTTTCCTCTCTCTTGGCTGTAGGGGTTGGCTGCCTGGATCGCTGAGCTCTCTGAACCTGATTGTGAGGAACAGCTTCTCTATGCCGCCATTCTGGAATCCAGTGTGGCCGCTGCCATTTTGGGACATGGCGTGGCCTCTGTTGCCACTCTGGGACAAGGCACTCTGTGGCTTTTTGTC
>RJWM01051916.1:0-10274 GCA_004363535.1 Dasyprocta punctata
ACATTAGAAAATAGAAAGACATCACCTGTTTTTGGATAGCCAGGTAATGATTCTTGCAACTATACCAGTGAGAGGCATCTGGAGTCAGAGGCATCTGACCACAATGGGAGACACCTGGAGTTAGGGGTGCCTCACCCTTGAAATACTGGAAGCCTAAGGTTCCAAAGGTTCTTCTTCCTGCTCTTTTTCTCTTTTGCCCATCTGTCTATTTCTGCTGCTACTGTCTCACAATCTTCAGTAAATATAATTACTTATAACTTATTATAAGGTGCATATTGGCAATTCTTTCCTTGTCATACACATGTACCTGAACTATTTTGGGGCCAATGAATTGCAAACTCCTACATTGTTCATGGGAATGTTAACTAGTACAAACATTATTGAAATCAATATGATGATTTCTCGAAGAACTAAAATTAGAAATTTCATATGACCCAGTTATCCCCTTCTAGATATCATTCAGAAGGAACTTAAGACATCATACTATAGTCATACATGCCTACTGATGTTTATAGCAGCACAATTCGTTATAGCTAAAACTTGGAAACAGCCTGTATACCCATCAAAAGATGGTCAGATAAGGAAAATATGGTACCTATACATAATGGAATATTACTTGGATATAAAGAAGAACAGATTTGAGACATTTACAGGGAAATGGGTGCATGTGGAAAATATTAAGTTTATTAATCAGACATACAAACTTGAGCACCATATGATATCTTTCATCTGAGTATGGCAAAGTACAAACTAAGCAAAAAATAAAGGAAGGGAAAAAGACAAAGGGATAAATCTCTTACAGATGGGAAGAGGTCCAGGGGACCATGGTGAGAGGAGAGGATGAGGAAATAGGTGAAGATATGCCATATACAAGGGCCTAACAACTTCAATGACTGTTTATGATGATGTTGATTTGATCGTTTAAGTTCAGTGTTTTTATTTTGTAAAGACAGGTGCTCCAGTATTTGGTGCATAGATACTCACCAGTATTATATTTTCCTGTTTGTTTCTTTAGCCAGTATGTAGCAACCTTCTTTGTGCCTTTTAATCAATTTCAGCTTGAAGTTTACTACATCTGATGTCTGTTTTCAGGGTCCTGACATCGTTTAATTTTTAGTTTGTGAATAAATTTTTTCTATTAAATGAGTTTCTTGAATGCAACGGAGTGTTGGATTCTGTTTTTAGATACAATTTGACAATATGTGCCTTTTAATTGGACAATTGAGGTCATTAACATTCAGAGGTATTGCTGAAATATGTTGATTATCTTTTTTCTCTGTTAGTATCTGCTTTGCTTTTCTTTTCCTGACATTTTTGTTGTTGTCTATCCATTGACTTTACGTGGAGTTTTTCTTTCCTCTTGGTTTTCTCCTGTGTTGATTTCATTGTTTCTGTCAACAATATTCTTTTTATTTTTTTTTCTGCAGTGTTGGTTCAGCATTCATATATCTTTTGAGCTGGTCTTTTTTATGGAGGTACCTTATTTCTCCATCTATTTTGTAGGATATATTTGCTGGATAAGTTAACTGGGTTGGAAGTTATTTGGTCTGAATGCTTGAAATACTTCATCCGAGCTCTTTTGGCCTTTAAAGTTTGTGTTAAGAATTTTGATTAATTCTAATTGGTTTAGCTTTATATGTGATTTTTTGGTTTTTATCTGACTACTTTTAAAATTCTGTTTTTTTTTCCTGGATATCTGGTAATTTAATAAGGGTATGCCTTGGAGAGTTTTGTTTTTTGATCACGTTTTTTGGTGTCTGTAAGCATTGTTTACTTTTATTTTAAACTTCTTTAATTGGGAAATTTTCTACTGTGATTTCTGTAAACGTGTTAGGAAATCCGTTTATGTAATCTTCTAGATTTTGTCTAACTCCAATTAACCTTTTAGTGTCATCTAGTAGCTGCTGGATAATCTTCACATGTTATCTTATTTTCTTTGTGTATTTTTGAATACTTTAATCATAATTCACTGTTTCGTCCTCAATTTTAAACATTCTGTCTTCACAATGATCATTTCTGCAATTTACAAAGTCTATACATTTTTTAAATTTCAGATATTTCTGTCTGACATCTTTTCAAGGATTCTATAAACTTGTTGGATCTGTCAGTCAAGTTTTGAACTGTTTTGGGTCGCTCAACCAGTTTTTTAATTTACTTTCATCAAATTGACTATGGGTATATTGAGTACATTGCTGTGAACTTTTAGTTCATTTTCTCTTTGAACTCATCCAGTTTCTTCATTCCTTCTATGAACTTGTTGTACAGTTCTACCTGGGATTTGCTTTCTTCTCCCTTTGTGACCCTTTGCTGTGACTTGGGAGAGCTGGGAGATCTCTGGGGTCCTCTCTTGTCTTGCTTCCCCATGCTCCTCTATGTTATTTCTCTCCCCTCTCTGTCTCTCTCTCCCTATCTCTGTCTATCTCCCCCTCCCCTTTTTTGGGGGGAAGGCATTGTGAGTTGAGCTCTAGTAGAGTGAGGAGAGCTTGTGGTTTATAAAAGGTTTTTACTAAAATGTCTCCTGGTGAAGTTCTTTCAAGTTTGTATATTCAGCGATCATGTTTACCCCTCCTGTTACTTACTTTAAATTTTGGTCTCTGTCCCTGTGTTTTGCAGAGAGAATCACTTCTGTTATAACAGCATTAACTTTTCAGAGATATCTTCTAGGCTTAGCCAGATTTTGGCCTTTGGGTCTGTTTCAGGATCCTGACACCTTCATTTGTCAGTGAAAAAAGCTTATAGCCTGTTTGGCCTAGTTCGCAGACTTTGGTAATAGACTGTAGTATTATTTACGACTTTCAGGCAATCTGGATATTGGCATACATGGAATACCAACTGATCACATTAATTTATGCTCCTCTGGCTTAAATATTAAAATCAACAACAACAAGAGAATCAAACACAAACTGGATGATGAAAAACTCTAGTAACTAACATTGTACCACTTTTAACCATAGGAACAAGATCTATAGCTCAAGAACAAACTCTAAGGCAAACCAGGTAATTATGTGCAGTAAATGTCTACTTAATAGAGCAATTCAACTCCTTTCAAGGTAGAACAGAAACCAACTGTAGTGAGATATATTTACCTAAACATTCATAAGGGTAAAAGGTGTGGTTATGGAAGCATAAAGTAAGAAAAATAGGTATTGAAAAATCAAACAATGCAAGATAAGAGGTAAGGAGTAAGACTGATGTAAAAAGTCCTATTAAAGAGTAAATAAAGTTAGTCATATTAGATAACAATAACAGAAAAAACCAAGTAAGATAAGGAATGGTGACTAAAGTAGAGGAAAATACACTAAGAAGAAATAGGAAACATTGAAAGAGAGAGATCAAGAAAAGAGATGAAAAAAGGACTTATTCAAACAATTAAGACAAAGTTATAAAAGGGGAATAAAAATGGGTTATACAACCCCAAACTCCACCAATAGTAAAAAAAATCATAATCATAATAGTAATAATCAGAGAAAACAGGGTTAAATGAAGGGACAAGAGAAAAAGGGAAAGAAGAGAAAAATATTCCTATGTATTTCCAGAACAGTGTTTTCTTGCACAGCCTGAGGTCTTTAATCTCACAAGTCACATTCCCGTTTGCCCCCTTTTATAGTCTGTGAGTTTGTGCGGAGATTTCTCAGTTCATTGGGTCCTCTGTCTGTAAACTCCTGTTTGTGGCAACTATTCAAACTGAGGCTCAGATTCTGAGTCTCCTGGTGGGTGTTCCTGCTGGCTGGGGGACAATCTGGGCACCTGATGTATATACTGGTGTCCAAGGGATGAGCTCCAGACACTAGGTGGAAGCTTGTGTCACCTTGGGTGACCAGCGAAGAACCAGGTGCTCCCAGGACTGATGTGGGGAGAATTTAGCAGACCCGGTGAGGGCACAGGGCACTGGGTGTTGTCTCCAGAACAGAGTTAAGGGTCCAGTGTGACCAGAGTGGGCCTAGTGATGAACACATGCTGCCACAGACCAAGTGCGCCAGGTGGAGACTCATGCAGGATTGCAACACGCTGTGGAAACCCATGCTGCCTGGGCCCTGGGGTCAGATGTCAGTGTCTTTGTCAGGTCTAGGACTGGGGCAGGGCAGTTTTAGGAGCTGATCTTTTATTCCTTGCTTGGAATGTTAAGCCTGGTAGCAGCTTCTTTAATTCAATTAAATCCAACAGAATAATTTGGAGTGGGTGTTGGCTGCACTAGATAGTTTAGGGTGATTGCTGGTCATGCAAAAAGACCAACGCGATTTAAACAGAGGGCTTTGATTCATAAGGTATGAAATCACTTCCAAATGGCTGAGGTTAACCATGTGGGCAATTAATCATCACTACATGATGGAGAACAGATAACTTTGACCATGAAAACTCAGGGTTGCAACCTAAACATACTGCACATGGATGGTGGAATGGAAGGGCATCTTGGCCCCATGTGAGAGAATGACTGATATCTCTGTGTACAGCACTTTTCCTGAATTCTTCCTTGTATGCTTTTTCTCTTAGGTAGTTTTAATCTGTATTTTTTCCGAGGTTACACTAAGGTATAGCCTTGAGTGTAATAGCTTTTGATAAGTTCTGAGAATAGTTCTATCAAGTAGGTCTCACCTACCAGGCAAATCATAAACCTTAGGTTGATTCAGCTGTTTTCCATCTCTGTGTGACACTCATGCTCCTTGACCCAATCAACACCCTCTCAGACATCAATATAAATTCAAAATTCAGCCTCAACCAAACGTCACTCAGCAACCAGTTATGCTCATGATAGCTATTTAAAGACAATATAAATTACCAATTTCTAGCAATTTATTGAGTGCTTATGATGTATTGTGCACTGTTCTGATCATCCTGCATGTTTTATCCCATTTTGATATAGGAAAAATATGACTCCCAACCTGCTAGATGTCAGATGTACTGAGTTCATGTCCCCTCAAATGAAAGAATGAGTTCCAAAGGCAAAAGAGTTAAAACTAGGAAAGGTTTAAAGAGAATGGGCTCCAGGGAGACATAAGGGGTCCTGGAAGTGAGTTGCTATTGAGGCTTTTCACAGTGGTAATTGCTACAAAAAAGTCACATTGTGGGTACTATGTGGATCAAACCCTAACGAACCCATAGGATTACAAGTATAGCTGCTAGGCTAACATTGCCAGTAGGAAAGCAGGTCACACGGCAAGGGTACATGGAAAGAACAAAAGCATTTTGGGGAAGGGATGATCTGGATGGTGACTGATGCCTATCTGGACTTCCTGGGCCAGGTGGGGCTAATTACAGTATAATTCCAAGTTACTGTTTATTCCTTAGGGAGGCATGTAGGTCTGGCCATTGCATGTTCACCTTGAGGCCTGGTCTTCAGATGTGCCTCCAGGGACAGTTCTAATATCTTCATTTCATCATTCCTTGTGAGACCAGTTATCATCTCCATGTGACACGGTTAGAAAAGGAGGCATAGAAAGACTAAGCTATTTGCTCAAAATTACTCTCCTGGGAAATTTTAGAGCAAGGATTCAAATCCAGGTATTTAGGGTCCAGAACCCATGTTTGTTATTCTGCTAAATCTCACATTGTCCCAAACCTCTATCCGAGGTCCTCTCAGCAAAATTCAGAAAAAGTAGACCTCAGTAGGGAATGCCTTCAACATTTCATCACCTGTTTAGCTGCAAATTTTTGTATGTATCCTAATTTTGTTCTTTGTGAATGAATAATGTTTTATTATGTATATATACCACATTTGCATTATCCATTCCTCCAATGACAGATACCTAGGTTCATTCCATAGTTTGAGAGTTATGAATAGTGTCACAATACACATGGATATGTAGGTATCTCCATAGGATGTTAACTTAAATTCCATTGGGTATATACCAAGGAGTGGTAAAGCTGTATCATTTCTAGCTTTTTGTTTGTTTTGAATGTCTTACTATGTATTTCAGGTTGACCTTGAACTTACTATGTATCCAAGGCTGGCCTTGAACTCATGGCAATCTTCTTGCTTCAGCCTCACAAGGAGTGAGATTACCAGAATGTATTGCCAGGCCTGGCTTATTGTTTAATTTTTTTAGGAGATTCTATGTTTATTTGTATAGTAGTTGTACTAATTTACATTCCCACCAACAATGTACAAGGTTTTCTTTTCCTCTGCAGTCTAACCAGACTTTGCTGTTTTTTTTTTCCTATGCTTAACAATAGCTATTTCAACTGGTGAGGTGGAATCTCAGTGTAGTTCCAATTTGCATTTCCTTGATGGCTAACAATATTGAATTTTTTTGCTATAGTTATTGGCAAATTGTATTTCTTCTTTTGAGAAGTATCTGTTCAGTTCATTTTTCTCATTTTGATTGTATTATTTATTATGTGGAAATTTTTTGAGTTCTTCCTATATTCTGGATATTAATAATCTGTTGGAAGAGTAGATAGGAAACATTTTCTCCCATTCTGTAGGTTGTGTCATTACTCTCTCAATTGTTTCCTTTTTTGTGCATTCTTGCTATTATTTTCAGAGTTATTTGAGTCCTATTCAGGAAATCATTGCCTGTGTCTATATATCTTGAGGTATTTCTCTTATACTTTCTTCTAGTAGTTTCAAAGTTTCAGACCTTACATTTAGATATTTGATCTATTTTGAATTGATTTTTTTAAGTAGGGCAATATGAATCTAATTTCAGACTTCTACATGTAGGTAACCAGTTGCCCCTGCACCATTTGTTAGACTTTTTCCATCAGTGTATGTTTTGGTCAAGAATTGGGTTGCTGTAGCTGTGGGGGTTTACTTCTGTGTCTTCTATTCACTTCTGATGGTTTACGTGTCTGCTATTCACCAGTGCCATGTTATTTTTGTTACTATGGCTCTGTAGTACACTTTGTAATTAGGGATTCTGATACTTGCAGCACTGCTCAGGATTGCTTTAGTTCTGGATATTTTATATTCCCACATCAATTTTAAGATTGTTTCTTCCATTCTTTGAGGAATGTCATTTGTATTTGATAGTGATTGTACTGAGCCCATAGCTTACTTTTGGTAATATTAACATGGATAGTAAATTTAGAACTGATGGACCACTCCCATCCTCTCTCCTGAACCTGAACCATGCCACAAGGCCCAGTGACCTTTGCCCTAATGCCTATTACCTTATACCACCTGGGGGTAGAGATAAGAGACATGCCTGCCATAACCTTCTGTGTAACCTTCAGTAACCTTTTTGCACCTGGAGCTCACTGAAGGTTACAGCATAGGGACTGTGTCTCACACAACCAAGAGTATGAGATTATGGGAAAGAACTTGTGCAATACACATAGATGACATGACTCAGTCCCCTGTCACTCATGTTGTCAACCAGGCTCTGGAAGACCCAGTGGGAGGTGCCCTAGACCCAGAGGAACATTTTAAATCCCTAAACTTGACACATTCAGTGCTGGTGCCATTTTGCTCTCTATTGGTGCAAGCCCACTCACTCAGGGTGTGCTGTCGCCCATTTAAAACCTTGCTGCTTTTTCCTTACTCCCACATGCCACATACAATTCTTTGTTCTTCACACACAAGAATCTAGCAACCTGCCTGCACTCCCATAGCCCACAGTGACGATATGGCTATTGTAGCCATATTAGTTCTACTGATCCGTGAACAGGGGACTACTTTCCATTTTCTAGTACCTGTCACTGGGATGGAGCCAAGGAGCTGCCTGAGGCTGAGATAAGGAACCTAACCCACCCATTTGTAGAATAATTTTGCAGGTCACTGACTCCTGTCATAGAGAAGAATTGTTAGGATGCATCAGTCAGAGGTACAAGAAGAGCTTATTAAGTAGAGATTTTACTCTGCACTCAAGAGTGGAATGGCCACACTGAAAGAAGTGAGATATTATTTCTTGGAATGAGGAACACTTATTCTTCTCTTGAAAGACTAGAAACAGGGGAAAAAAAAAAAAAGGGGCTAACCCCCAAGAGGCATGTAATCCATTCTATAGGTATGGGTCCATAGCTATTAATAGGCAATTTAAATATCCTTTGGATTTTTAAAAACCTGTTTCCTTATTTTAGAATGAGGTTCCTGGTCTTCATTTTTAAAAATTATGCCAATTTAGGGACTCTAGGTATTCCTGAGAAATGTGGGTGTGATGGGCCTAGTAGGGAAGGAGCCCAAATTTAACTGAAAGAAGGTTGATATAGATCTTCTTGGGTAACTTTGGTTGGGTTCCTGGAAGTTGTAAGGTTTTTTTAAAGTTCAATTTTTAGTTATTGTTTCCTTATTTCTGTTTTACTTGCCTTATTTGTTTTGTATTCTACCTTATTCCTTCTTCAGTTTTTTTCTTTATTACTCTGTAATTTTCACTGCAGAGGTCTTTCGCTTCCAGTAGACTAATTTGTAGGTATTTTTTGAAACTTTTATGAATGGAATTGTTTTCCTGACATTCTGTTCAATTATTTATTAGTGGTATTTAGAAGAATCAATGATCCTTTTGTTTGCTTGTTTTTTGAGACAGAGTCTTGCTATGTAGCTCAGGTTGAACTTGAACTCACTAGGTAGCCTAGGCTGACTGTGAACTTACTAGATGATCCTCCTGCCTCAGCATCCCAAGTGCTGAAATTGCAGGCATGTACCACCACGCCCAGCTCAATGATTTTTCAAATGTTGATTTTGTATCCTGCAGCTTTAATGAATTTATCAGATGAAAACATCATTTGGTTTACTCTTCAAGGTCTTTTCTTTCTTATGCATCTTAAATTCTTAGAATGCACAAGTTGAAATTAAAGAAATAAACACTTAAAGGACAGTAAATGTGGAAGAAACAGGCAAAAGGAAAAATGAAAGAAGCAAGATTTTTAAAAAGAGAAGATGAGAAACAGAAGCAAAGAGCAAGAGATTATAAAAACCAACTGAAGAATTAAAATATAAATAAAATTAGATGAAAGAGAAGAAATGAAAGCAAAATAAAAGCAATCACAGAAGAAAAGAAAAGGCAACCCGAAAATTTTTGCATGCCAAAGTGCCTGGAATGATAAAGTTTCTTTCCAGAGTCTGTAATCACGGAATCTCCTAGGTACGGGAAGGAGTACTAAGTTGCATGTGAGGCTACAGCATTTCCTCTCCTTCTCACCTAACAGACTGATACTGAGCCCTGACCCACCTATCCCACTGGGCAGCACCAATTATTAGTATTCAGGGCTGTATTCACCCCAAGGCCTTTTTTGAAATTTTGTTTCCCTTCAGCATGCCCAGAGCAACTGCTAGCTCCCTCCAGCTTTGTAACATGTGGCCTGGTTCGGTGCCCCAGTTGCTCCAGAGACCCATCCTAAATCTGTGTACCCCAAATGCATCAGAGAGTTGAAGCAGGAGATCAGGCCATGGCCAGCTGACTGGGCCCGTGGTTGTGACCTGTAGTCATGGAGACCCAGGACACATGCAGGGAACAGCTCTGAGCCCTGCACCTGGGGCCAATCAGAAGATGCTACCTTCACTTTTTCAATAGTAAAATGAACCAAATTTTGACATGATGGCCTAGATCTGATGTCAGAATGGGAATACAAAACATGGCTGCCATAAAGCTGATGACCAGTATAAGCTCTTTCAGTGTTCCTCTCTGCACTCAGTAGAGTATGCTTCTTTACCTACTTTTAATTGTACTGTGCTCATTCTGCAGTACATATTCCTTTTGCTACTTTTAATAAATGTAAAACCTTGCTACTTTGTATCCTGTCCAATTCTTTGTTCAGGGCATGTTTTCCTGAACACCTAGAGAGTGTGTCGAGAAGGATCTCACAGCAACCCAGAACTTGAATACCTTTTTTTCCCAGTACCTGAGTAGCAGTGTGGATTTGAAAGCAAACAGATTTCTGAGTTCTCTGGTGGGTGTGGCTCCTGGCCTCTATGGCTCTTTCCCTTCCTCTCTGCTTCCTGGCTGCCACGAGATGACCAGATTTCCCCCCTATCACTTCTGCCATATTTCTGCCTTGGAGGAGACAGCTATAGACTTGTAACTGACACAGCAAACTGAAACTTTGAGAGTTACATTTTTTTCTTTAGAGACAAAGGGATTCTTCAAACTTGGCCAGGCTGAGAGTGTGAATAGCCTTACCCTTCTCTTCTCAGCCCAGACAAATGGTAAGAATGAGGTAGGAGGAGCCAGGTGTGGTGGCGCACCCCTTTAATCCCAGCACTGGGGAGGCTGAGGTAGGAGAAGCCTTGTGAGTTCGAGGCCGGCTTGGGCTACAACGCGAGTGCAAGGCTGGCCTGAGCTACACAGTGCGACCCTGCCTCAAAAAACCAGGGCCAGGAGTTTGGCTCAGCGGCTTAC
>RJWM01051917.1:0-10274 GCA_004363535.1 Dasyprocta punctata
CTGGAATTACAGGCATGTGCCACCATGCCAGGCTGTTTATTCATTTTTTAATAGTTAATTTAGCCATTGAATATCTTCTGCCCTCTCTTTCGGATTGTGTGTGTTCTTTTCTTTGGAGTTCAAATATTTTTCTATTCCTTGACTCAACTTTGTATCTGTTGGAGGCAGCACTTTCCCAGCACCAGATATCCTATGACAACTCAAAGAAACTTCTGCTTTTGATTTGAGAGAACACCTATGGTCCAGAAGTATCTCAGACACGTACAGCTTGACAAGTGATTGAGTTTATTAGAGATTACGCACAGAACAGTGGATGACTTGCACACGGTCGTACTGCAGCTCTGTGGGGTCCACTTGCCTTGCCAGTGGGTTTAGCATAGCTCTGGGTGCGTCTGGATGATGGACTGAAACGGCAAGACCTGCCCTGGGTGTGGGGGGCTACAAGCCTGGATGGAATAAAGAGGAAGGAGGAAGTCTTGCTTCTCTTTCTTCACGGGATCTCCAATCTCTGCCATCCCCTTGGACGGCTGTCTTGAGGATTGCGGCACAGACTCTTTGACTTTCTGATAACGACTCACACAGGACTCTCAGCGCCCTCCAGGTTTTGGACTTCTGACTGCAACCTTCAGATTCCCCGTGCGCAGATGACCCATTCCCACATGTCCACACCTGACTCTGCAGGTGGCCATTGCAAGCCTACCTGGTAAACCCCTCTAATGGTAAGTCTCCGACTTACAAACATTCAAGTTGCGAACTTTCAGCGATACCACCGGAGCTCTCACTAGGAACATTCGTAGTAGATGCGAACAAATTGAGGAAGTAGCTCACACGTCTACCTTACCACTTGAAAATAACTGTAAAAGTCAATCACACTATTTATTTCACTTTTTTTCACATGTTGTTCATTTAAAAACTGCTATATTTGGGGCCACCTCTTACTAGCTCTATGATTTTGGACAAGTAATTCAGATTCTTTTTACAAGAAATATATACCTACTGTCTACCTCACTGGTTTATTGTCAAAATTAATAAAGCATATATAATGTATTTCAGCACTTTAATTGTTTCTCTATATTGCCTACATTTATCTATGTATGTATGTATGTATGTAATTTTATTGGTACCAGGAATAGAACTCATGACCTCACGCTTGTAAGTTACGGACTGTGCCACTCAACTATATTCCTGCCTCCCCCAGCCACCAGACTGATTATATACAATTAAAATCTTGCAGTTGTCTCCACAGTGTTTTTTTTTTTTATTTAAGCGAAGGAAAAAAAAGACAATATATAACAAAGACAACAAGCAAAAGAGACAAACAAACGACTAGAGTAAATGCACAACAGTAACATTGCAGGTTTACAAAGCAGGATGATAGAAACTTGACAATGGTTGCAATATTGCGTATCATTATCTTTAAAATGGTTACTTACATTAACAGACATAGACATGTAAAACTGATCCAATCATACGAGTATTGTTCTTTCTCAATAATGAATACATTCAGCAGTGTGTTCATTTTAGTTATCTTACATATACATATATACAGATTTATATCTTTTCCTTTTCCCTTCCCTCTTTCCCCCTTTTCCCTTCTCAATTACTTTTGCTGTTCAAGCTGCTTTTCACCCTTACATAGTATTTATTATAGATTTTGGATCATATATATTTTCCATTTCTTACACTAGGGAGACAATACAGTATTTACACATGTGGGTTTGACTTATCTCACTTATGAGTATGGTCTCAAGTCATGACGATTTACTTATAAAAGTCTCAATTCAATCTTTCTTAATAGCTGAGTAGCACTCCATTGTATAAAAATACCACATCTTTTTTACCCAGTCTTTGATTGATGGGCACTTGGGTTGTTTCCAAGATCTGGCTATTACAAATTGTGTTGCTATAAACATGGGTGCACAGATATCACTGTGGTATGATGTTTTCAATTCTTCTGGGAAAATGCCCAGAAGTGGGATAGCTGGGTTGAATAGGATCTCTAATCCTAGCTACTTGAGGAATCTCCACACTGTTTTCCACAATGGTTGCACCAGTCTACTATTCCCACCAACAGTGGAGAAGAGTTCCTTTTTCCCCACAGTCCCTCCAGCATTTGTTGTTGCTTGATTTTTGAATCTTGGCCATTCTTTCTGGAGTGAGATGGAATCTCAGTGTTGTTTTAATTTGCATTTCCCGAATGACCATTGATGTTGAACATTTTTTCATATATTTATTTGCCATTTGTATTTCTTTCTCTGAGAAGTCTGTATTCATCTCAGACGCCTATTTTTGGATTGGGTCCTTGAAATTTAGGGGCCTGATTTCATTTAATTCTTTGTATTTTTCGATAGAAGTCCTTTGTCTCATGAACAATTGGGTAAGATATTTTCCCAGTTCGTGGGCTTTCTTTGCACTCTGTTGGAGATTTCCTTTGACATGCAAAAACTTTTTAGTAAGGTGAGATCCCAGTTGTTGATTCAGGGAAGTGTTTCCCATGCAATTTCGTTTTTGTTCATGAACTCTCTACCTACTCCTATGTCACCAAGATTTTTACCTACTCTGTCTTGTAGTAAGTTTAGTGTCTCTGTTTTTATATTCAGATCTTTGATCCATTTTGACTTTATTTTAGTGTATGGTGATAAGCATGGATCTAGTTTTAGTTTACGGCATATAGAAAGCCAGTTTTTCCAGCACCATTTGTTAAAGAGTCTGTCTTTCTTCCAATGTACATGTTTGGCCCCTTTGTCAAAGATGAGGTGGCTGAGTGTGTTTGTAGTTGTGGCTGTATCTTCTAATCTATTCCATTGATCTTCAGGTCTGTTTTGATTCCAGTACCATGCTGATTTATCACAGTAGCTTTGTAGTATAGTTTCAAGTTGAGGATTGTGATGCCTCCTGCCTTTCCTTTGTTGCCCTGAATTGCCTTTGCTCTTCTAGGTCTTTTCTGGTTCCAGATGAATTTCAGGAATGCTTTCTCTAGCTCTGTGAGGTAGGCAGGTGGTATTTTGATTGAGATTGCATTGAATCTGTATAATAATTTTGGGAGAATGGCCATTTTCACAATGTTTGTTCTTCCTATCCATGAACAAGGAATATCTTTCCATTTTCTGAAATCTTCTTCCATTTCCTTCTTTAGAGTAATGTAGTTTTCATTGTATAGATCTTTTACTTCCTTTGTTAGATTGATTCCTAAGTATTTCATTTTTTTGGATGTTATACTGAAGGGTGTCTTTTCCCATATTTCTCTGTCAGTGACTTTGTTGTTTGTGTACAGGAATGCTATTGATTTTTGAGTGTTCACCTTGTATCCAGCTACATTACTGAATTTGGTTATTACTTCTAGAAATCTTCTAATGGATTTTTGGGGGTCTTCTATGTAGAGTATCATATCATCTGCAAATAATCATAATTTCACTTCTTCCTTTCCTATGTTTATTCCCTTTATTTCTTTCTCTTGTCTAATTGCTCTGGCTAATATTTCCAGAACTATATTGAACAGGAGTGGTGATAATGGACATCCTTGTCTTGTTCCTGATTTTAGGTTGAAAGTTTTCAGTTTTTCTCCATTTAGTAAGATGTTGGCTGTTGGTTTATGATATATAGCTTTTATCAGATTGAGGTAGAGACCATCTATTCTGATTTTCTGTAGGGTTTTTATCATGTACAGGTTTTGGATTTTGTCGAAAGCTTTTTCTGCATCTACTGAGGTGATCATGTGGTTCTTGTCCTTGGCCCTGTTGATATGGTGGATTACATGTATTGATTTCCGTATATTGAACCATCCCTGCATTCCTGGGATGAATCCCACTTAATCATGGTGTATAATCTTTCTGATAACTTGCTGTATTCTATTTGCCAGTATTTTATTGAGGATTTATGCCTCTATGTTCATTAGGGACACTGGCCTGTAATTTTCTTTTTTAGTTGGGTCTTTCTCTGGTTTTGGTCTTAGGGTAATACTTGCTTCCAGGAATGAGTTAGGGAGACTTGCTTCCCTTTCAATTTCATTGAAGAATTTGAGGAGTGTTGGCATTAAGTCTTCCCTAAATTTCCTGTAGAATTCAGCAGTGAATCCATCAGGGCCCGGGCTTTTCTTTGTTGGTAGGGTCTTAATTACATTTTCAATTTCATAAGCTGATATTGGGTTATTCAGCAGCTTTACATCTTCTTGATTCAGCTTTGGTAATTCATAGGTTTCTAGGAATCTGTCCATTTCTTCTGTGTTATTAAATCTATGTGAGTAAAGGTTTTCGAAGAAGGTAATGCTGATCTTCTGTATTTCCACAGGGTCTGTAGCGATTTCACCCTTTTTATTTCTTATTGCATGAATCTGAGTTTTTTCTTTCCTCTTCTTGATAAGGTTGGCTAGGGGTTTATCAATTTTATTTACTCTTTCAAAGAACCAACTCTTTGATTCATTAATTCTTTGTATTGTTTTCTTAGTTTCAATTGCATCAGTTTCTGCTCTAATCTTAATAATTTCCTCCCTTCTTTAGGCTTTGGACTTGTCTTGCTCTTCTTTTTCTAGAAGTTTGAGGTGCAGCATTAGGTTGTTTATGTGTGTTCTTTCCGTTTTTCTGATATGAGAGTTTAGTGCTATAAATTTCCCTCTGAGGACTGCTTTCATTTTATCCACAGGCTTCGGTAATTTGTATTTGCATTTTCATTCAATTGTAGATATTGTTTAATTTCTTCTTTAACTTCTTCTGTGACCCATTGGTTATTTAAGAGAGTATTATTTAATTTCCATGTGTTTATGAGGTTATTGTACTTTTTTTGTCATTCATTTCCACTTTTACTGCGCTATGGTCAGATAATAAGCATGGAATTATTTCAGTTCCTTTGCATTTACTTAAGCATGTTTTTTGGACCAGTATGTGATTTATTTTAGAGAGTGACCCACGTGTAGCTCTGAAGAATGTGTATTCTGATGTTGCTGGGTGGAATACTCGGTATACATCTACTAGGTCCATTTGTTCACAAGTTTGATTCAGTTCTGTTATTTCTTTGCTATTTTTGTTCAGTTGATCTGTCTCTCTGTGACAGTGTGGTGTTAAATTCCCCTTTTATAACTGCATTATTGTTTATTTGGTTTTTCATGTCTATTAAGAATTGTCTTACATAATTGAGTGCTCCCATACCTGGTGTACATATATTTATCATTGTAATCTCTTCCTCTTGAAGTTTTCCCCTAACAGCTACATAGTGACCTTCTTTATCTCTTTTGATCATTTTTGGTTCGACGTTCACATTGTCTGCAAACATAATAGCTACCCCTGCTTTTTTCTGGGTTCCTGTTGCATGGAGTATTGTTTTCCAGCCTTTGATTTTTAGTCTGTGAGTTTCCTTTTGAATGAAATATGTTTCTTGCACACAGCATATTGTTGCATTTTGTTTCTTAACCCACTCAGTCAGTCTGTTTCTTTTTATTGGTGAGTTGAGACCATTTACATTGATTGATGTAACTGATATGTACTGGTTCATCCCTGTCATGATATCTTTTGGTTGTTGGTTTTCTACATTTTTTGTTTAATTATTTGCCCTGCTTAGTGGTTTCCTTTTGTTATTGTTCTTAAGATTGTAGCTATCTTTGTCTCTTACTAGAGTGTCTTTAAGTACTCTTTGTAGTGTTGGTTTGGTGGCCATAAATTTCTTCAGTACTTCTTTGTCATGGAAGTATCTTATTTCTCCATCAATTTTTAAGGATAGTTTTGCAGGGTACATCAGTCTGAGTTGAAAGTTGTTTTCCTTCAGGATTTGAAATACTTCACTCCAAGCTCTTCTTGACTTAAAAGTTTGTGTTGAGAAGTCTGCCATGACTCTGATAGGCTTTCCTTCATAGGTGATCTGTTTCTTATCTCTGACAGCTTTTAGTATTTTGTTCTTGTGCTTTATTTCTGATACCCTTATTATTATATGTCTGGGTGAGGATTTATTTTGGTTGTGGTTAATTGGGGTTCTGTATGCCTCAGTTACTGGTATTTCAGATTCTCTTCCCATGTTTGGAAAGTTTTCTGCTATTATTTCTGCAAATAGTCTTCACAGGTCATTGGTATTGACCCCTGCTTTTTCATTTATGCCTATTAATCTTATGTTATTTCTCTTGGCATCGTCTTGCAACTGTTGCATTGTTGTTTCTTGGTTCCTTACTATTTTAAGAGATCTTTTTTTTCATTGCCGTGATCTCCCATGCTGTGTTCAAGATATGAGATTCTATCTCCAGCTTCATTTAAGCAGTTTTTCATACTTTCCATGGAGCTTTTCATTTCCTGCATTTCCCTTTGCATCTGTTTCATGCATTCTGTTTGTGTCTTATATTGTTCATTCAAAGTTCTGATCATTTTCTTAAGTTCTTCTATTTTTTTTATGTTGCTCTTCTTTAGATACACACAACATTTCTTTAATAATGATTCTCATTTCATTTTTTAGCTGAGAGAATATTTCTGATTTGAATTTCTCTATAGCTTCATCAAGCTGCTTCTTTACTGCGTTTTCTATTATTTCAGAACGTCCATTTGTGTGACTCCCGCTGTCTTCCTTTTCAGTGTCTCTTGGGTTTGTTCTTAGTGGCCTGGGGACTGAGACTGCCTCTTGGTCTTTTGTTTTGTCATTTTCTTCTAGAACCTATGTAGCTCTGTGTCCTGCAAGGCTGACTGGGTGTTCCCCGGAGGGTCACGTTGAGTCTTGGGTCACGCTGAGTCACGGGACCCAGTAGAGCTGGATCCTGTGTGCAGCCAGTGAGAGCGGCCTCCCGGGGTGTGCAGGTGGAGCCTCTGCCTTAAATGGATGGGGGCCAAGGCCTCCTGGTCCTATGGAGCTAGGCAGAGTGTACCCCAGAATATGATCTCCACAGTGTTTATTAATTTAACCTTGCAACACAGCTGGACATGGTAGCGCATGCCTTTAATCCCAGGACTCAGGAGGCTGAGGTAGGAGGATCATTGTGAGTTCGAGGCCAGCCTGGCCTACAACACGAGCTCAAGGCCGGCCTGAGCTACACAGTGCGACCCTGCCTCAGAAAACCAGGGCCAGGAGTTTGGCTCAGTAACTTAAGTGCCTGTCTGACAGGCACGAGGTTGTGGGTTCAATCCCTGGTGCCACAAAAAAATATATATAATAATAATAATAATAATTTAATCTTGCAGTTATCTCCACAGTGTTTATTATTTCTCCCTTTAAACATTTATTGGAAATTGGCATCTCATTGTAATTGATAGTAATAAAATGCATGATTTCTTTTATTTTTAGAATTTTTGTAACACATTCTGCACTAAATTTTGAATAAGTCACACTCATACATCAAAAAAAGTCTTTTTCTACAAGTTACGCTTTTACAATATATCTTAGATTGTTTGTGTTCCTATATTTTAAAAGATGCCACACTTTGTTTGCTGAAGTGCTTATTTTCCAGTTAAATTTTATGCCAGAAGATTTATTTTATACCAATAATTTTCTTTGTATTTCTTACCTAGAGGTACTGTATGATTCATTTCCTTCCTTTTCAGGTAACTGAATTAAAAATATAATAGATAAAACATAATTCAATTCATTTTTCCTTATGTCTCTTTTAGAGCAGTTTTTATTTAATTTTTAATTATTAATCCATGGCAAATTTATTTATGCTTTTAATTCTCCAATCATTGGATAATGTGTATTTTAAATATTCATCTGATAAAATAAAGTCTGGGTATATATACATAAATAAATGTGTGTATGTTTTGGATTATTCAGCAATTGATCATTGGTTAAGGGTTGAAGAGGGTATAATTGATCTTGCATTGTAAAAGTAATTACTAAAATTTCATTGTGGGTCACTGTCTGCTTCCTGTATTAGAAAGTTGTCTGACTATATGAGTCATACAGTTGAACAGCATTTCTTTCCCAATTCTGCCTGCCCTAATTCCACCATTCATTAAGATAAAGCTTACATATTATCTTCTGATAAAACCATCTCATTTTGGATAAAACCTTGTCCTTCCATCTGTTCCATTCCCAGATCTCCTCGTTCATCCATCCTTTATGTCACCTGTACTGATCTGAATTGTCATATAATTATTTGTGGACATGATGAATTTCCCCCACAAGATTACTAAACTTCTTCAGCAATGTAACCATCACTAGTCTACTATGTGATCTCTCAAATCATCTGTTATATTATCTTGCAAATATTTGTCACTTAGTGATGCATATTACTGAAAGAATAAGTAGATGTTCAAAGCATTTGAGTTAGAGTTTATAAGTTAATGAACTGGCATTTGTAAATGCTTTCAAAATAAAAAACCTGACATCTCTAATTACCCTTGTAACAATTATCCTGGTGCATGTTAATTGTCCAGGTGAGGATAATCTACATAAACGCTGGAGCTCTGTGGGCCATTGTCATTATGATCCATGTGAATGAGTATTTTTCTGATTCTGAAAGTTGCGAAGAATATTATAGAATTCTATACTGTCTTGAAGAGTATCACAGGAATTTTAGAATATATGTCATGTAAAAAATATCCCAAAATAATCCTCTACATGTCTCTTCACAAAGTTTTCTGATCTATATCTTTAAGAATCTTTCATACTTTTATCTGATGAACAACTTAGTTCCAGGTAGCTCTGTGAAAATTCTTACTTATGTGAAAAAAATCTCTCTGGAATTGTGCCAGATACCACTTGCACTGTGATAATATGATTTCCTCACTTATTTATACCTTTTCTGAATCATAATACATGCATACAGGACTCCTTACACCTGACTCTAAACCATTCATAATCCCCGGGTTGTGTAATATTTTGGCTTGACACTTTTCTTTTAAAAATTGATGTCTGCTGCAATTCTGATGAAGAAGACTCTACACTTAATTAGAAAAGAAAGTTGATTATGAACAATATTAAACAAAATTATTTTCCAAGGCAACATTCTAGATTTACTTTCTTAGTCTTATCAGGAACAGCTATTCATTCCTTTATATTTGGTATTTGAGGGCTTACTGCATACAGGCAACTATGTTAGATGCTGAAAATAAATAAAAGACATTTCTCCTGTTTTTAAGAAAGTTAAATCCCAAGTATACAAGCAAAAAGAATGAGATTTGTTTAGTGGGTAAAGAGAATTGAACCCAACAGACAATCATTTAGATAAATACTATACTTTTAGGAAAATGAACGGAGGCTTGTATGGAAATAAACATGAGTGAACTATCCAATGTATGCCAAGTCAAAAGAAATCATTCCTAAGGAATTTCATTCACTTGCTTAGCCAGTTATTATTATTACATGTGTGATACTAGGTATCACGTAAAGAATTGAATTTTATCCTCAGGGAAATATAAAATTATTAATGTCTTTTAGGTTGATATGTGGCATTCTTAGTTTGATATTTGAGAAAGATCAATCTGAATAAGGCAGAAAAAATGGCAAAACAGATATAAAAATTAGTTAGGAGACATTGTTGGTAATTAAGCTGAGGGATGGTAATCTAACATTGGTGAATTGGCATAACTGGTAAGATGAAGTGGTTGGGTCTCATACGTGAAGAGGAGAAAAATCAGGAATATTCACCATTTTCTGGTAAATTTTACTGAGATAATCAGAGTATGGCAACTAATCAACTTAGTTTTAGACTTGTTGAAATGCCAATAAGACCCTCTTTGTAGGGAGAGTCAATTAACATTTGGCTATAAAGTTAGATCATCTTTGGGATTCAGCAATATATAGATATGGTATAACAGGTACTGTTGACTATTAACTAAAAATTCATTTCTGTTTCTTCTCAGCTACATTTATCAGAAGCAAAACCATGTGACTAGATTTGTAAAATATTAGAAAATTATATGTCATTCCTGAACTAAGATTTTATAAAACTTAGTTGAGTCTGCATATTCTCTTTACATTATCTTCAGCTGGATAGAAGAAGAAAATTACAAGGTCCTAGGGAAACTGCATTGACAAATATAAAGAATCTTGAATTCTTGAATCTCTATGTAGGAAAAAATCCACTGACTTACCAAAAGGACTCACCTGGGCCGTTACATGAGGAATAAACTCTACTGTATCTGAATTCTGCCTTTTATGGTCCACTCATTATGGGATTTTAGTCTACTTTAATAAACATAGACAGTGACTGAACAGAAGTTGGTAAGATGCCAGAGAAGTGCCTAAGGTAGTGAGAGAAACTGAAGAAATGCCTGAGAAAATTTATATTTGGGATATGGCATGAGAACGATTAATCTTTGAAGGTAATACAAGGAGCACTAGAGAGATAAAATCAGAAGAGCATTAATTTT
>RJWM01051918.1:0-10274 GCA_004363535.1 Dasyprocta punctata
ACCCTGGCCCTGCCGCCGTCCTGACCCTGCCGCCATCCTGACCCTGCCGCCATCCTGACCCTGCCACCACCCTGGCCCTGCCGCCGTCCTGGCCCTGCTGCCGAGAAGGTGACTCCCTGCTCTCCAGCTGATGTGCCCTCGACCTCACAGCTTGGGAGTGGCTTCCACTTGACAGCCCACGCCACTCCCTGCCCTACTGGGCCACAGGGAACAGTGGTGTAGGTGACCGCTGAACGGGCTCTGCAGCCCTGATCCCTGGCTGTGTGTTAGCTGTGTGACTGTGCCACGTTCCTTAATTCCTCCGTGCCTCAGTGTCCTGCTTTGTGTAATCAGAGCCCGTGACGGCATTGTTTACACACTCACAGGCCTCAGAGCAGGGCCGGCACTCGGTCGCAGCTCTCACCCTGACTCTGAGCTCTTCAGATGCCTTCGGCCTCACCCGTCACAGGCAGGCGACTAGGGGACGCCCGTGTGAGCGCGTGGGAGCCAGAGAGGGGGAACGCCGGCCACTAAGGAGTAGACCAGGACGCCCAGAGCCCTCCTGGGAAGCTGAACCAGGCTTCCCAGCAACCCAGCAAACCCTGGCCTCCCAGCACCTGGAAACTGAGTCACCAACAGCCGCCCAGGGTCTGCACGGCGGGCTTGTGTCACAGCACTGGGGACTACCGCGTGTCCCCCCACTCGGCCACGTCGGCCGCTCCCGGGCCCTGTGCCCTCCCCGCCAGGCGGGGATCCCACTGGGACAAAGGGCGCTGAGTCTGATTTCTTTTGTGGCAGGCCCACTAATAGTTTCTAAGCGCTGATAACATTCAACCAAGATTTGTTCAAAGAAACAAAGAAAAGCAATCAAGAAAAAGAGTCCTGTAAAACTGCACAGGACAAGCCAGGTTTTGAAAAGCCAAGTCGAGCACTATCGTTATCAAACCTGCACACTTTATTTCTATATTATATTTTTTAAATATCAAGTTGCCTTAATAATCACCAGCAACAACGAGAGCGTCAACCCGCAGGCAGAGGTTAACGTCCAGCTTCTACATTGAAACCTTCTCCACACCGTGGACAGGAAGTCTGTACGGAAGCAGTCATATACCTCCCCCGCTACAAATCCACTCGCCAACATCGGACGGGGTGGCCTTCAGTATGTTCCCACGCTGCGCCCCATCATGTAACTGTAGGACACTCACGTCACCCCAAAGCAATTCCACAGCAACAGCAACCGGACCTAAGCCTGCATCTTATCCGTGCATAACGAAGCAGCACCCCTTGAAACGGAGTCTCCCACTAAACTGACGTGGGGATGCGTATTTGATTCAGCTAGTGCAACAGGAAATCATGAATTCTGAAGGACGAATGTGACTCAGTGGGCGTCCTGCAATGTCACTGTCGCCTTGAGGAAAGGATGTGACCATGCTGACACCTGTGCCCTGCTTGGCTGTCCCGGGTTAGACTCCAGCCCCCAGGACAGCCAGGAGTCTGGACCCGCCCCGTCATTGCAGAGGAGAGCTCAGAGCAGCCCCCAGAGTTTCAGAGACACAGCTCCTTCCTGACCCACATCTGGGCATACGGAGGGACCGGGCCCACGTCTGACCACAGAGCCACCAGCAGAGCCAAAGCTGGCACTGCGTGCCCCATGACACATGGCACTCACCGTCCTGCCAGCCAGGCTCCTCTTCCTCTTCCTCCTCCTCCTCCTCTTCCTCCTCTTCCTCGGCCTTGGCCGGGGCTCGGTAGGGGGGCGGCAGCTTCATGGGCGGCGGGGCTGCACCTCGCCTCTGGGGACGCAGAATTGGAGAGAAGCGTGAGCCACGTGTGTGCGGCCCTCCTCTCCACAGGCGTGAAAAGACCACCCGGAGAGAGCGTCACGCTTGGTCGCACAAAGGGAACCCACTCCCTTAGGCTTCCTGCTTTTTATAAAAGGGCTCCGACATAAACACACAGAAGCAGACATTGTGAACGCCAAGCACAGCCTCAAAGGCTGCTGGCCGCCCCGCCAGGCATCCTCCCAGGGAGAAGGGGCCGCAGGTCCCTGCATGGTCTCTGAGGCACAGCCTCCTTTGATAGTGACGAAGTGACTTACATGAAAGACATTCTTTAGAAAAAACTAAAAGTAAAAACTGCGTGATGTATTAGTTCTGCAGTTATTTAAATTCTTTCTTCAATTAAAGCTAGAGACTTTAGCCTTTAAAAAGTATTTGAAATATCAAGATTTTCTAACTTAAAGGCATAATGCATAGATGGCCAAAGCATATTTTAATGTTTTAAACAGAGAAACTCGACACAATTATTTCTGCATAAACAAGTTTTTCATTTACATGTCAAATGATAAAACACAACAACACTCAATCTATAGGATTAAAGCAGAATGAAGCTCTACGATCAGGTTACCGTCACAGAGCGAAGACGTTTCCCTACGCCTCGGGAAGAAGAAAACATGCTCGCTTCCCTGGGAGTCGCACTCTGCAGAGAACAGAGAGACCTACGGAGCCTCACAGCGCCGACCGCACCGGGGTGAGGTTGGTTTTGCTGCTGCTCCAAGTGCACTCAATTATGCTTCAAGGAAAAAGCCGCTGATGGGCGTCGCCCAGGGAGCAGGCGGTGGCCGTGCGCACAGGAGCAGCACGGGAGAACTGCCCCACACGGAAGACGGACAGCGTCTGGTCTCATCGAGGAACACGCGTGTGTATTCAAGACAGTGTCTAAGCAGAACAGCAATTCTGCATATTTGTAGGAAGTCCCAAAATCGTAGGGCGCACAAGTGATGAAGAAAGGCTGCTGGAGAGGAAACGCTAAGCAGCGAACAAAGACGCCAGCACCGTGTCTCAAGGCTTTTAAATTGAGAAACAAGTGTAAAACAAATGAAGAGAAAGAGCAAACCGTTTATTTCCCAGATCCGTTTTTCTCAGGACCAGGTTTATTCGACGCCACGGACAGTACTGGGAACACAGACGGAGCTAAAGATCACGCCCAGAGACTGGAAGCCCTGCGGACAGCGCCTGGAAGGTGGGGTGCCCTGTGCACCCCCTGACCCCCCGGGACAGCAAGGGGCCCACGGCCAGGCAGGCGAGGCCACCCACTGGGCAGACGCCGAGCTGGCCCCGGCGCCGGGAGCCTCCTGCAGGGTGGGCTGAGAGACGGCACAACGGCTCGAGCCTGAGCCGCCCGGGCTCCCTGACAGGCGAACCTGGCGGACGGCAGCGGCGCCCGCATGAACCTCCCCCGGGACGCACAGCACTCTAGGCCTGCACGGGAGCTGCCACAGCTGGGCTGGGCTCTCCCCTCCGCAGTCTCAGACACCGCCCTGGACGGTGAGGTCGGCGGACACCCGGGCTTGCTGCAGGAGGTGCACCTTCATTCCCCCAGTTACACTCCGGCAGCTCTGGAGCTGGCTCACCTTCCAGAACCAACTCCACCGCGGGCCTCTGCCACGCGGCCAACCAGCCGTTTTAGCCCATGCAGACAATTTCTTGGCTCCCAGAGTAAAGTAAACTGCACTGGACAACAGGACCTTGTCTCTTTGCTTTTCTCTTTCTTTACTGTTTCTCGGCTTTTTATTTCCAATTCTGTTTTTGTTTCTGACACTGGGTCAAGGTGGCTCTGGGGCGTGATGGCTGTGACCTGGGTCCTGTAGTACGTTCACGGCAGCAGTAAGGGGGGGTTTTCTGTCCTGGCCACCTGGGGGCGCTTGCTGGGAGGGTGGGATCTACCCTGTGCTGGTTCCTTGGGGCCCTGGTCTCCACTGCTTGAGAGACAACAGGGAATGTGCAGGCCAGGCACTCTCTCTGCTGGCTTGGGTTCATGTACTTGAACATGTGTTGGGTCCCTAGGAAAGAAAAGTTCTTGCCGGATATGGTGGTGGCACATGCTGTAATCCCAGATCGGGGCTGAGGCAGGAGGATCCCAAACTGAAGGTCAGTCTGGAAAATGTAGCCAGACCCTGTTTCAGAATTTAAAAAGGGGTTGGGGATGACAGCTCAGTGATGCAGCACTTGTCGAAATGTGCAAGGCCCTGGGTTCAGTCCCCAGTACCAGAGAGGAGGGAGACAGATGGAGAGAGATGGGGGAGAGAATTAAAAACAGAACAGTATAAAGCCATTACTTCAGTGATGACTTCGGAAGAGTGACATAAGTCACCGCCCAGACAGAGGGCAGGGCAGTGACACACCCTGGGAGTGCACACGGATTGCACTCTGCTCCCCTCACTAGCGCTGCCCTCACCTGGGGAAAGTGTTTCGCCATTAGGAGTGGCGTGCGCAGCTGAGCACCCAGGCGTGGTTCAGAGAGTGAGCTCCGGCACAGAGCGGCGGGACCTGCAGGCGCATGGCGCACATGGCTCAAGCCCTGAGGGCGGGGCTGCTCCTCGGTGTAACTCGGACCCACTGTACACACCTGGCCTTGGGCTGCCTGGGCCCCACGGGGTCCTCACTGCACACAGAGCCCCTGCCGTGGGAAGCACTCGAGACCACCGCCGTGGGCCATTTGCCTCTGGCTCCTGGGCCCTTAGAGGAAGCTTCCTGACCTGCCTGAACCCCTCACTCCGGGCCTCTCCTCCACGCGGTGTCTGTGTTTGGTGCCCAGAGATGGACGCTTGCCCCTTCCCTTCCACGTCCAGCCCACCACGGTCTCCAAGCAAGGATTTGGGTCTTCGGATCAACACTGAATCCGTCCAACCCCAGCAATAAGGGAGGCTAAACTTTCTGAGAAACCCTCTAACCGCACAAAAATGATAGATGGCATTTACAAGAGTCTCCCTAATATGTGACTGAGGTTACAATGACCTCAGGTCCCACGCCTGCGGGGCACTGCCAGTCCCTGGCACTAAAGCCAGAGGTGCTGTTTGGGGATCCTGCACTCACTCAGCAACTCTGTGCTTCAGGCCTGTTAGTCACAAGGCGGAACCCCAGGCAGCAGGGAGGGGACGGCAAGACGGAGGTGTCCCCGCCCTCACGGAGCCGACACTGGTTGCCCTCCAGTGCCACGTCACATGGGTCTCCTGCCTCGTCCCCAAACCACTTTAAATTAGCAGCTGCTGGATTCTTCCTTGTTGGCCCTGCTGCCCGACAATCCCGGGTCTGGGAGGGCGGAGGTTCTGTTTGTCTTTACAGCTTCAGTGCATGCCACTGGGTAGAACCATCCTACAGAAACCTGCGCTCGCTAGAGTACAGCTGTCAGATCTGAGACCGAGGGCACAACCCGGACGACGAAGGTCCTCCTGCGTCTACCGGCCCCTCTCCTCCGTCCTTCCGCAAGGCCCTGGTCTTTAGGAGCCACTGGTCTGGTTCCTGGGACCCATCAAGTCACCATGCAACGGCCGCTCACTCCCATCTAATGAGAGCTAAGGACGGACTAAGCCCCAAGTGCTCCCTCCTGAACCCTGTCCCTAAGGATAAACGTGTCGCCCTGGGAGCCTGGAGGGGGGTCTGCCAGGGAATCCAGCAGGCCGTCCCTACCTAAGGCTTCGGCCAGTGGTGACCTCAGTCTCCATTAGCTGTGCTTATTCACAGCCACCAAGGAGAAACCACAGAATCCTGTTACCCCAGATCCTGCAGCTAAAGTGAAAATCCTGCGGATGGAGCTGTGACCTCCAGGCTAAGCAGGGACAGCGGATGGGCCTCCTCTCGGCTAACAGTGCTGCAGGTCCCCAGCAGGAACCTGCCCTGCGTCTGCCTGGCCATCGTGACGTAGCTTCCCATCTCGACTCTGGGCTTCCCCAGTGCCTGCTTCGCTTACGGCTTTTTAATTCTTAAATCTGCAGTGGGTGAAGACAAAAGCAGTTAAGCTAAACAAACCAAAGTCTTGATCACGGGAGACCGCGGGGATATTCACTGGCCTGGGCCTCAGCTTGAGTCTGAGGAGAGAAGGAGAAAAGGCATCCCCAGGAATTCTGTTCAAGGCAGACGAGCCCAGGGCGGAGACCTGAACTCACTGCATGGGAGCGGGTCAAAAATCTACCAGGCAGATACGGAAAGAAAGCTGGCGTATTTTCTGTAGTCGCAGGGGTAATCACAGCTCAGTGATTACTACGTACTGTGTCCATACACTGAAAGTGTCAAGTCCCGAAGAACACATAAGAACTTTAAACTTTAAAAGCACCTAAGAAATCAATTTGAAAACATGTTAAACAAACACTAAAAATCATTTGAAGAAAGTCTAATTTTGCCATCAAAATAAGCAGTCATTAAATCACACTAAGAAAAATAAAGTACAGTATGTTAAATACTGTATCTGAATAACTGAATTAATTTGACATAAAAATGTTTTTAAAAAGCTTGTACCCAGTAAGTAGATAATAGCTATTCTTTCTAACCACAAATGAAACATTTACAAAAATCAACTATGTTCTAGACAGTTAAAAAGTCAACCACATGTTGAAGAATTAATATTATACAAACAAATTCTGTTTAAAATGGAAATAAGTTACAAATAAAAAGCCCTTTTAAAATATTCAAATGAACATTTAAAGATATGTTTCTAAATAAACCTAGAGTAAAAGAGAACTCATGCTAAGTCTAAAAAGACATTACTGAATAACAGATGTTCAACTTAAAATATTATCATTTCAGTCTTTTTTTTGACAGAGTCTCACTATGTAGTTCAGGCTGGCCTTGAACTCACTATGTAGCCCAGGTTGGCCTCGAACTCACAGTGATCCTCCTGCCTCAACTCTCTGCCCGCTTCCCCCAGTGCTGGGATTATAGGAGTGCGTGATCACGCCTGGCTCAAACTTAAAATATTGAGATGCATTAAATACAGAAGAAAATGTATGGTCTTAGGTGATTATTTTAGAAAAGAAGGAAAGGTAAAAAATTAATCAGCTTTGCAAGCAAGTAAAGATTTCTTGGGGAGGCAGAATAAACTCAAAGAAAGAAATAAGACAATATAAAGATGAGAATGAAATTAACTAAGCAGGAAAATAATACAGGGGAGAAGATCAATGCAGGTTAATTCTTCGAAAAGAAGAATTAAATGAAAAACTACTTTTAAGATTAATCAAGAAAAGTGTAAACAATGAACTACATTCAGAATTAAGAGAACTACATGAAGAAGAGATGGTAAATCAAGAGAAGACAGCAGGACTACACGTCCACAGATGTTAACAACTTAGGGGCTACCTGGTATTCCTCGAAACAAGTCCACGGCCAAGTTAACTCTAGAAAAAACAGAAAATCTCAACAGTTCAATAACTACATTTTCCCACATGGGAGACAGACCTACAGGCTAATTGGCCAAACAATGAAGGAATTAGTTATAACTATTTCACGTACACAGTCAGAAGACTAAAAGAGACAAACATGCCTATTGTGCATTTTAGTAGGCTAGCACAGCAAAACCTCAAACTAATCTCACGTATGACCATGGATGCAAAACACATAAAAGAAATAATACTAGCCAAGGGCATAAATAAATTATGATCAAATTAAGTTTAATCCAAAATTCAAGGTTGCCTCAACATTCTAAAATTTGTTAATGCAATTTACCATATTAAGGGATTCATTGAGAAAAATCGTGCACACAGAAACACACATAATTGTCTCAGTGAATAATATGTTTTATAAAATTCAACATCAAGCCATTCATAGTAGGAATTCTTAGTAAAATAAAAGTGAAAGAGAAAGACTCCTTAACCTGGACTACCTATAAATCCCTTTAGCACACAGCATATTCCACAGTGAAATATTGTAACTATCAAAAGGAAAGAGACAAGAATGTTCACTATCACTTCCACTGAATATACAACTGAAAGTCTTAGCAGCTACCATGAAATAAAAAGAAATATTAAAAAGAGGGAAAGAAAACAATCTTTTTCCAATACATCTATAAGCTATATAGGAAATCTCAAAATGAAAATCTATAGACATAGTGTTAGTGGTTCATGTTCTCATTAAAAATACTTCATATGTATTTATGGAGTACACAAAGACACTAGAAGGCCATATATGAAATATTTAAAAGGTTCATCTTTAGATGGTAGGTTTGTTACAGATTTTTGTTTTTTCTTTTTAATTTCAGCATTTTTGTGCTCCCAGCTTCTGGCACTACGTCTGTTTTATTATGAAAGAATAACAGAAAGATGTTAAAAAATATCAAACACACATATGAAAATTAATTTTATGACTGCACACTAGCAACAAGCAAAATACAACATCAGAAAGAGCCAACTTCTTTTCAAAATAAGCTACATAGATTCAACACAATTCCGATTGAAACTCCAAGAGTTTTTTTGGTTTTTGTTTTTGTTTTCGGTGGACTCTGAGTAGGTGATTCTAAATTTACACAGAAAAGACGGCCACGCATAGGCAAGGCTTCAGAAGAAGGGGAGAAACTGCTTTCGCAGAGGACGAGACTCAGTGTGAGGTGCAACAGACCGGGTATGGAGCACGTATGCAGACAGACACACTGTCCACACGGAGAAAAGAAACAGACCCGCCCCGCTGGTAAGCTGAGGCAGCACAGGGTTGCGCTCCAAGTCAGTGGGTAAAGGAGACCCTGCTACAAAAGGGCCGGATACTATTTATCTTTATGGGAAAAAATGAGATTCCACCCTGACCTGACGCTAGATCCTGAAGCAGTATTTAGGCCAATAAATTCTACTAGAGCGGCAGAGGGCTCAGAGGGAGGCGGCGGGGTCTGAGGGGAAGGAGTCTTCCGGGGCGGCGGGACGCGCGGGGGCCGGCAGCGTGGGGCCTCGCGGCCGGGGAGAGCAGCCAGGCCGTCTCAGCGGTGCCCGGCGTGGCGGTCGTGGCCCGCGTGGCCCGTGACGGCTGGCTTGTTTGCTTTCGGTGCCTGTGCGTCGCAGGAGTCTGGCCGTGGCCTGGTCGGAACCAGGGCCCAGGGAGGATGCACACGCACACGCTCACACATGTGCACACGCATACACGCACACACATGGCTACACGGCCATCTCTCGAGCCCGTCTGGTTACTGCCCAGACGTGTGAATGAAGCCCAGAGGCCCGCCCACTCACTCACCTTTTCCTTTCTTTCTTTGGTGTCTTGGTCCGGGGCGCTGGCCACGTTGCCGCCCTTGGGATGCGGAGTAGGAAGGACCTGCGCGGCAGAGAGGGCGGAGACCCAGTGTGAGTGCCGAGGCCACGGCCGCTGCACTTCTCAGGGGCGCGCGTGTACGTGCGTGTGAGTGCACCCGCGTGTGCGCCCGGGCTGGGCTCTAACGCAGGGCCGCGCCCACGCTAGGCAAGTGCCCGGCCACCGAGCCACACATCCGCCCCTCTTCCTGTACTTTCCTGCTCAACTGTGTGACTTTGTCTAGACACTAAAGCCAGGAGGCTCGCACTCAGGGCAAGTGCTGGTATTTCAGAAGTCTGACAAGCCACATATCCGTAAAATTCTGTAAAACTAAACATCTGCTGTGTGGGTCCAGAAAACGACGATGGAGAAGACTAAAACGGCCACAGCGCCGGCATGCAGACGTCTCCCTCGGCAAAGCTCCGGCGGAGGCCTCAGTAACCTCCTAGCGTGGGAAACTGCACCTCACCGCGTGCCGGGTAGAGCGCCGTGGGCCTCGCCACGCTGAGGCGCGGGGCCGACCCACAGAGCCCCTCCGGCCCTGCGAGTGCAGGCGCCCAGAGCGCGGCCCGGCGTTCGCTGCCTTCCGTGTGCTCAGAAGGGGCTCAATAAATGTTTATAAATTCGTGAAGCTAAATTTTATAAAAATAATTTTAATCCTTAAGGATGCCAACAGTACAGATTACTGTGGGGCTCATTTCTTTCTGTAAAACTAGGAAACGTTTAAGAGAAGTATACTATTTTTAGTCATTTTTTAAGGCTCTTCAAATGGCTAACACAAAGTCTGGGCATAAAACTGGCGGCAGACGTGACAACTGAAAGAAGCAGCCGACCTCCTCTCCCAGAAAATGAGAGGGACGGCCTGCTGGAGGACACGACGCGGAACAGGACAGACTTCTGCTCCACAGCAGGCGGGCGGAGATGAAATGCTCTCCACCTCCACTGCGCGAAGGAATTCACTCAGAGCAAACAGGGAAGTCTCGGGAATGCGTCGCTGCACTAAGACAATCTCTCAGGGCCTCAGGGCCTCTGATCTGAACGCGGTCAGGTGCTCATTCACCTCCGCTCCGTGCACACAGCCCAGCCCAGGCTCGGGAGCCCGGCCAGCACTGGCGTCTGAAGAATCCGAAACAGAGCCACACTGGGCCCACTTTGTCCCGTGGCTGAGACGGAACGACTGCGAGGTCTGCACGTCAGAACCCCTGCGATGTTTCGGGAACAGCAGAGACATGTTTCCGGATGCATATCATTAGC
>RJWM01051919.1:0-10277 GCA_004363535.1 Dasyprocta punctata
TATTTTGTTTGATCATATTAGCCCCGATGGTATGGGCAGTCATTTTGAAGATAACAAGAGGTATTACAAGGGGAAAGGAGGAAAGAAGGAAGGGAAACAGAAAAAGACATAGATTTGTATGTGGGTATACATAAGATGGTCAAAATGACTATACTACTAAATGTACTAACTACTGAAAGAGAACAGTTGATACTCATATGATTAGACCAATTTGACATGTCTGTATCTGTCAATCTGAGCAACCCCTTGAAGGTAATGATATACAATGCTACAACCACTGTCAAACTCCAATCATCTCATTTTGTAAACCTATAATGTTACAGTATCCGATTTGTTGTTGTTCATTGGTCCCTTTAGCTTTTTGTTTCTCTTTTCTGTGACCACTGTTTTATTTTTTATTAGCTTTATTCTGAACTATTTTGTTTGATTATATTAGGCCTGATGATAGTGCAGTTATTTTAAAGACAACAAGAGGTATTCCAAGGGGAAAGGAGGAAAGAAGGAAGGGAAAAAGAAAAAGACATAAATTTATAAATAGGTGTACATAAGATAGTTAAAATGACTATATTACTAAATGCATTAGCTATTGAAAAAGAACAGTTAATACTCATATGATTAGATCAATATTACAAGTCTGTATCTATTAATCTGAACAAGCTCTTTGAAGGTAATGATATGCAATATTACAACTACTGTCAAATTCCAACCATCTCACTTTGTAAACCTATAATGTTATCGTATCAGATTTGTTGTTGTTGTCTGTCTCTTTTGCTTTTTGTTTCTCTCTTCTATGTCCATTTTCTCTTAAATTAAAAAAAAAAAACACACACACACACACACACAAAAAAGTATCACTTTTTCCAGAAAAACCCTCCTTGACATACAAAGATCAGATATAGGTCTCTCTTTTACCTACATCCACAATAACCTACACTTACTCATTTTATTATGCCGCATTTATATTACTTTATTTCAATTGTTTCTTTTCTTGTCTGCCTGCTTTATTATACTGCAAACCATATGATGACAGACTATCACTTTCACCCAAGAGTCAGGCAGACAGGTTGTACTCAATAAAATGTCAATATGAAAGTTCTTTCCTAATTATTTCGTCTGGATTAAATATCCCTCCATGAACCCATAATGTCTACTACAGACTCTATGATAGCATTTACAGCACCACATTGGAATTACACACTTAGTTCTTGCTCAGCAGCTATGGACCATTTTGAGGATAGTGATTATATTCCATTTCATTATACAACCCTTCCCAGCTAGCTATAACATCCCTAGAGAAGTAATTAGTGCTAAAGACAGGAGCAACCCCCAAACTATTAAATGATAAATAAACATGATTCTTATTCAGAAGATAAGAGAACCAATGATAACAGCTAGTTGCTTTTGCTGTAAGGGTGGAAACGATCTACCAGGCCAAGGAAACTGGTCAGGTAGGAAAGAATTTGGTTTTCAACAATACTATGTTCATCTTTACCAAAAGAATTCATAAATGTTTTCCCTAGTGAAAGAGGAAGGATTCAAATCATAATAAGACAGGCAATAAAAGTTAAGCTTTCCAATCGAGTGTGGTGCTCTGGGAGGTTGAAGCAGGAGAACTGTAAGTTTGAGTCCAGCCTGGGGAAACTTGAGAGACTTGAAATAAAAAATACAGAGTTGAGGATATAACTCAGGGCAAAAGTCCTAGGTTCAATCCCTAGTACCACAAAAGGAAAAGAACAAAACAAAGCTCTCCTGGTATCAATTTACATGCTGTCAAGAACCTCCCATTCTTACCAGGATCCTCAAAGTCTTACCAAAAGTACACTGGTCCTCAGGTGTGATTCTGGAGATCTAAAAAGAAATCGTCCACATGTCTCCAGTAGAGTACATGCCATTTCGATATGATGATGAGAGAAGTCTGACAGAAGCATCTGGAACAATAAGAATGATGAAAAGCTACAAAGGCAACACTTCAATCCCAGTAGAGAAAGAAAATAGTATATACTTATGTACATAATAATGCATAAAATGCCAAAGGGGAAAAAAACCAAATCTACTAAGTTTCACTGTTGGACATCTTTGTGTACTATTATAAAACTTTTATTAAAAATTTCAACATATTTAACATCTTTCCTTCCAAAAAGACATACAGAAACTAAGGTCAAAGTACTTTCTATATTTACTGAGATGCTATGCCATATACACAGATGACATTTTCTCAATGGCTTTCTGTTTTGGTATATATAGCATTCACTTTAAAAAATTCTTACTACAATAATGAGAAACTAGAGTCAGTTTTAGTGTCCAATAAAGCAACCAAGTTTTAAGCTAGTATATTTTGCCATTCTAACTGTCTACCTTATAAATCATACAAGAGAAAGATAAAAAAAATTATTCATTGTAGGCTAATAAAACCAAGTTAGTAAACGATGTTTAACTTTGTTTTGGTACAGAAAAAGAATGAAGCTAGCTTCTTGCTACTGTGGGGATGTTGCTCAGTGGTAGAGTGCTTGCCTAGCATGCACAAGGTCGTAAGCTCAAGCCTCAGTACCACAAAACAAACAAACAAACAAACAAACAAACAAAAAAACTCACTACAAAGTATTATTTACTCATTGTATAAAATTTATGAATATAACACATCACCATAACATTTTAATATTTATTTCCACAATCTGTTTCTATACCAAAACAAAGTTAAACACATCATTTACTAACTTGGTTTCATTAGCTTAACATGAGTATTATTTTTTTTATCCTTCTCCTGTATGATTTACAAGGTACATACATAGTATGGCAAAATACACACTAGCCTAAAACTTAACTGTTTTATTGGACACTAAAACTGACTCTAGTTTCTCGCTATTGTAAAAATGGTAAGACAAGCATCTTGCATATGAATCTATGGCAGACATTTTTGATTTTTCCTTAAAATGTGTTCTTACAAATAAAACTTTTATATCAAGAAATATACATTCTCCCTATATATTTTTGAGAATTAGTACAAAATAATATGATAATACATTCAAATAGTTCACAGTAAGTCCTTTCAATTATGGCACTCAGAAAATTTCTACTATCTCTCTTACCAGGTTATATGGAGTTTTCTTAAATGTACTTTGTCATATGTGACTAATCTCCTGAGATGCTCCAAGAAAGTTTAGGAAACTGAACCCCTTGAATATTTATAATAACTGTAAATATTTTAAATACTCTAAGAAATCGTACAGTAAAGATGTTTAATTTGGTTAATTTTAATCCTCTAAAATTTGCTCACTTTATGGCTGATTTTGGTAAATGACCCACGTGCATTTTAAGAGACTAAGTTCTGAGGTTTCTCACAGTGTCAATTAAATCAGGTTTGGAAAAAAATAAAATAAAATAAAATAAAATAAGTTAGATTTGGTAAATGCACTGACCAAATTCTGTTCAGTTTATACTTATTTTGTCTGCTGCTTCTTAGCCACTGAGAGGTGTTTTCAAATCTCTCATCCTGTGAATTCATTTATTTTTGCTTTATGCATTGTGAAGCTATGGCATATACTGGGTGTATAATTCTGGAAGATAATACTTTCCTGTTAAAAAGAACTCTTTATCGTTGTGAACTACCCTTTATTTTTAATAATGTTTTAGACTTTAAGGTCTACTTTGAAAACAGTTTAGTGAAACTAACTTTCTTTTAAATAGTATTTATGTAGCATATGTGATAGTTACCCGTGTCAATTTGAGTAAGAAACACAGTCTGGGTATGGCTGAAAACTGAAGACACACCCTGGGTATGAGCAATAACCAATAAACAGGTCACCTCAATGGAATAAAAGGGAATTTAAGAAGAAAAACTCATTTATGTTTCTTCAGAAGAGGTGTAGTCTGCACCTTCACCTTGGACACTGTCCCTTGGTTTACAGCACAGCCTTCCACCACACTTACTTTGCCTCCTAATATGGACTTGCAAAAGATACTGCAGCAAGCTTCACGACTCTTGACTGCAGCCTTCAAGTCTCCAGCACCCAAACTGACATTCTGTACTCTTCCGCACCTGACTTTTTGGATGGCCACTGTAAACCAATCTTGTAAATCTCTCTATATTTGTGTAACTTGCATTGAACCTGTTTCTTTAGTAAGCACAGACTGAAACAACATTATTTCCACATCTTTTTAATTTTTCTTGTCTTTATGTTGTACACAGCACACAGTTATTGTTTGAATCATTTTATATTCTTAAGGGTATTTGATGCATTTTGTCCATTTATATTTCATGTAATACTGATATTGATTGCTACATTTATATCATCTTACTATTTGGTTTCTATTTTGATCATCTATTTAACATTCCTTTCTTGTATTCTTTTGGTTTCATCAACTAATTACTTCATTTTATCCACTAATTGTAAACTACTAAAAACATTTAGCACTAACCTTCAAACAATGTAGCGTATCATTTTTTGTAAACATTTTAAACTTAGTTAGTTCTCCAATAAAACGAACAGTTTTGTTCTTTGTTTCAATATTGATCTGGTCCTTTTTGCGTACCTATAAATAAAAAAAACAGACACTGCTTAATCAGTATTTTTAATCTCTGTGATAAGAACTTATTCTAGTATGTCTGAGTTCACTCCAAATATGTCCATAAAGTGGGTATAATTTCATGTTACACTCAAATTATTTTATATAACTGAAAATTTTGCTCAGTGTGAAAACGTCCTAGGAGGTATTCTGAAAACAGTTTCATGATCAAATAATTTGGGAAAACAAAGCATTTTTTTTTTCAGGTTTAATCTGTTTAACTTACTTAAATCAATACTTCTTAAATGTTCTTTGACAACACAAGCCCCTTTCTTGGAACTGTAACCCTATTAGTTAACAGCCCATTAAATTAGCATTATAAGGAACATAATTTAGAAAATGCTGCCTTAAAAATATAAATATCAGAAGCTCACTTAAGCAAAAAGTTTTTAACTTTGCTGGTATAATTATGAACTGTACTACATTTTAAATTATAAATTCATTACAATGAAACATTCAATATAGTCACTGTTGTTTATTTAAATCACTGATCACAGTCATAAGTCAAAATTCAAATCTTTTGCAAATTTAGGTCCTCTACTTATGGCACACATTTCAAGAAATATCAAATCCAACAAAATCCCAGTAAGGCAGCACAATATGAACAAACATATGAAAATAAATAGAATTAGATTTAACCTCAGAGCTAATTTTCATCAGAAAAACAAACCTATTGCCTACAAATCTTTTATTTCTATAACAATGACCATAATGTGGTAGTGTCTTTAATTTACTGCTCTTTCCAGAATACTATTCTCTTTTTTTTTTTTTTTTTTTTTGGAACCAGGAATCAAACTCAGGACCTCATGCTTGCCAGGCAGGCACTGTGTCTCTCATTTTTTTGAGAAAGAAACAATAACTACTGTTATTCTGATTAGTTAAAAGCAACAACAACCAAACCCCAAATAAAACAAAAATAAAAGGCCACAAAGCTATCAAATAATTTGACCAAGGGTCGATACACTATGAACCAAATCTTCCAACTGTCAATTGAGAATTCTACTGCACAAGTCCCAAAAGAATGTACTGGGATTCAAAAGAAAGTAATCTCACTAGCAGTTGTACACTTAATGATAGTCATTTAAGCCGGGCATGGTGGCGCACGCCTTTAATCCCAGCACTCCAGAGGCTGAGGTAGGCGGAGCGTTGTGAGTTCGAGGCTGGCTTGGGCTACAACGCGAGCACAAGGCTGGCCTGAGCTACATAGTGCGACCCTGCCTCAAAAAACCAGGGCTGGGAGTTTGGCTCAGTGCCTTAAGCGCCTGCCGTGGCAGGCACGAGGTTGTGAGTTCAATCCCTGGTGCCGCAAAAAAAAAAAAAAAAAAAAAAATGATAGTCATTTATGCAAAAACTAAATTTTTACATACTAAGTTAACACTTCAGTGAAATTCACCTTAATTTTTAAGGATCTACTTTCTATAGCAAGCAGAGATAGGTATTTAGACTTTTTATATATTTTTTAAAAACCACACTTACTAAAAACCCAAAACTGAAGTTCACTATAACTGAATTTATTCTAAAGCATCAACAAAACTGAATCAAGCAGCTATGAATAAAATCACAAAGACACAACTTTAATATAGAACTTTAGTTATCTTTTACACTTAATGCAAAATATCTTTGAGATTAGAGACAAATAAAAAATAGAATTAGATTCTCAGTTTTAATAATGAACAAAACAGGAAGGAATAAACTTGACTGTTTTCAACCTTATTTTTTTTTGCACCAGGAATTGAACTCAGGACCTTGCGCTTGCCAAGCAGGCGCTTGTGGCCACTGAACTATATCCCCCAGCCCTCAACCTTGTAATTTAGAAAAGTACAGCTGACATAAAGATTCTTTCATCAGTAAATGCTTGCTAAGTACTGAACATGAAGAACTTGTTATTAATTTACCTTAGTCTGAACTCTGAGGATAGATTAAATGTAGACTCTGCATCAATTTTGCTATGTTTAAATTCAGCTCTATCATTTCAGATGGGGGATTATGAAATTCTATTTTTATGTTTTACTCCATATTTTTCCATCTATTTTTGTATGTTTTACAGTGTACAAAGTATTTGCTGCAAGTGCAAATGTATACAATTTTAAAATAAATAAACCTATACTGGGGATATGTGCCCTAATATTTTAACCAATAAAGAGGCTTGAGCAAAAAGTTGAGGTTTAGGCCAACTCTGGTGGCACATGCTTGTAATCCCAGCAACGGGTAGAGGCAGGAGGATCAGCATGAGTTCAAGGCCACCCTGGACCACATGATGAGTTCAGGGCTAGCCTAAACTATACAGGCAGACCCTGCCTTGAAAATAAATAAAAAGAAAAAGAAAGAAAGAAACAAAACAAAAACCTTGAAGTTTTCTCTGAACACAGACTTTACCTTACATAATACTACTTATGAAAATCTGAAATACACTTCAGTAAAAGCTGACCAAGAAAAAAATCTTAACCACAATGTTCATAACAAATCAATATACACTGCAAGACTCAATTATAGACCATTGTTTGTTCTTTTGCCCTTCATAGACTTCCCCACTTTCTCTGAATTCAAAGTACTCAGTCTCTAATAATTCACTTGCCAGTTAAGCAAGCAATTCCCTTAAGGGTTAAAATTTTATTTCCCTCTTGCTTTTGTATTTATGTCTTCTTTCCCCAACTATATCATGAAGGAACTATCTACTCTTCTATGAATGTTCAACAATACTACTGATTTGTGCATAATGAGTGCAACAAAGCCTGTATTGAGCCTAGCAAACATTTCCTAATTTCATGTGCACTCAAGCAACTGACTGTAATGCTAAATTTTGGAAACATAATGCTTCTGCTGGCTAACATAAACATTTAAAGTTCAAGTCTTTTCAAAGTCTACCAATGCTCATGTACAGTAACTTTTAGCAGAAGTTTTTTTTTAATCCCATGAGGCCCATACTTTAAGCTCTGTCACTTCCACAAGATGACTGGGCATTGAGGGTTTAATCCACTAACATGTAGTCTGTCTAGATTCCTACTAATAGAATGGAAAGGAAGCGACCTGCTGTCTGGTAATGGTCTCCTGGTATTTGCTGAGGTGTTCTTTAAAGGACTCACCTCTATCCAAAATACAGATTTTCAAGACAAGAATCAATAAAAAATGGTCGGCAGCAGCATTCACTAAGATTGGAGAAATTATGGAACCTTTTATGCTCTACATATTTGGACCCTCAAACCTACAGAAGCATACAATGGAACACCACCCCCAACTCTTCATGACTAACACTGTTTCTTATGAGACATCCAATAAAGCCCTTGTCTGTTTGAACTTCGAAGAATGGTTTTTAATTTACAAAAGCAAAAAGCACAGTACTATAATGGGGGAACAGGATAGGAGCACTCACTTTCCTCAACCAACAGTCAGTTAGGACAATGCTGGGGAGTTGGAATATCATATCAATTTCACACTCTGTTGAAGTAATTTAATTTAAAAACTAAAAATTCTATGAATTCTTTACTGTTATACCACTAGTAAATTCAAAAATATGCTTGTCAACAAAATAATTATGTTCTTAAACTAAAGAATCCCCACTCAACTTGTAAGAATATACATATTATAGAAACAAAAATTTAAATACATACATGAAATCTGAAATCCCCCCTCAGCATGGAACAAAGATCCTCTGCTACATCAGACATACAGGGATGCAACGTAGCAACCAATCTTGCATAAAATGGTAGCAAATCCAATCTGCAAAAGTTATATGTGATATGTGTAAAAGGAAAGACATCAGAAATAATTTATTATAAAATTTAAACTTTATCAGATATAATCACACACTAAATAACTATAAAAGCTAATAATCTCTTAGACATGCCTATTTATTACCAGCATAAAATGTCTGGAAATTGAACTCAAAAATTTGTTAATAATCTGACATTTTCCATTCAGTACATTTATCACAAATCTCTAATTTGACTATGCAATTTTGATAAAATATGAAATACAAAACAAACAGTAAGTTTTGATATGGCTTAAATTTTTAATCGCATAACTGCTGAGTATTTATAAACCTAAAAGTCAACTACAGCAAAAACAGTCCTTTCGAATCATTTCCTTCAATTACCCAGGGTAAGTTATTTGGAAATTTCAATGCTTTTTTTTGGGGGGGGTACTGGGGATCAAACTCACCACCTCACACCTGCCAGGCAGGTGTGGAAATTTCAACACTTACAGTAAGAGAGCAACCAATAAACAAAATGTATTTGAGAAGTTAAAACACTATCACAAGACCCACACAGAAACATGTATTTTACTCTGACACAACCACTCAGATCTTCATGTCTTACGTAAGATACTAAAGGCAACACACGGCCTACACACTGCCATCCCTTCCATTATTCACAGCACACTTTCCCATCAAACTGGATGCAGCGACAAGATTTTGTTTTAACATTTAACACAACATTCCAGGCAGCCACTAGTAATTCGAATCAATACACAAGCCAGAATTCATTTTTCCATTCCTGCCAGACATCATTTTATAAAACTTGACTAGTCAATGGTTCAACACTTAGCACATCAGAGGCTGAAAATGAGAAGCAGTGAAAACCTAAACAAAACAGCAACACAAAGCGCAGCTGACAGAGAAAAAGGAAGTTAAAGATCATAAAAACTAGACACAAGAGGTGAAACTCTAATAGCTTGAGGCCATTTATTAACAGAAACAAATAATTCCTATATGTAAATGATATAGTTTATCATCACAAAAAACAAAAGACTCTGTATCATGAAAGGCTTAGAATTACATCCCGGAAGCTCCCAGCATGAACAAACTGATCCTGAAATAGAAGGGGCATGGTTCAGGAAGGAGATAGATACACTTGAAAGGCGGGGTTAACGGACCAGGGATATACCTCAGCAGCAGTGCCTGCCTGGCAAGCACAAGGTAGTGAGTTTGATTACGGGTACCCAAAAACAAAAAACTAACCAACCAACCAAAACAAACAAACAAACAAACAAAAAAAGAAAAAGAAAACAAAGAAAGAAAGAAAGGTAGGGTTAAGGAAAGAAAACTGATTAGATTCATGGCTTACTAATGTGCTAGGCTAGTCCAGGCATCTTACATATATTATTCCCACCATATATGAGGTAGATATTATAATCACCATTTCAGAAATAAGGCAACAGCAGCCGAAGAATATGGTAGCTGTGTAGCAGTACCTTAATAAATGTTAAATATATCCTACATTAAACAAAGTGAAGGGAGTGTAGACTGGTGCAGCCACTGTGGAAGTCAGTGTGGAGATTCCTCAAGAAGTTAGGATTAGAGATCCCATTCAACCCAGCTATCCCTCTTCTGGGCATTTTCCCAGAAGAATTAAAAACATCATACCACAGTGATATCTGTGCACCCATGTTTATAGCAACCCAATTTGTAATAGCCCGATCTTGGAAACAACCCAAGTGCCTATCAATCAAAGAATGGATAAAAAAGATGTGGTATTTTTATACAATGGAGTACTACTCAGCTATTAAGAAAGATTGTATTGAGACTTTTATAAGTAAATGGTCATGACTTGAGACCATACTCATAAACGAGATAAATCAAACCCACATGTGTAAATACCATATTGTCTCCCTAGTGTAAGAAATGGAAAAGTATATATGATTCAAAATCTACAATAAATACTATGGAAGGGTAAAAAACAGCTCAAAGAGCAAAGATAATTGGGAAGGGAATGGGC
>RJWM01051920.1:0-10274 GCA_004363535.1 Dasyprocta punctata
TCTGCAAACATAATAGCTACCCCTGCTTTTTTCTGGGTTCCTGTTGCATGGAGTATTGTTTTCTAGCCTTTGATTTTTAGTCTGTGAATTTCCTTTTGAGTGAAATGTGTTTCTTGTACACAACATATTGTTGGATTTTGTTTCTTAAGCCACTCTGCTAGTCTGTTTCTTTTTATTGGTGAGTTGAGACCATTTACATTGATTGATATAACTGATATGTACCGGCTCATCCCTGTCATGATATCTTTCTGTTGTTGGTTTTCTACATTTTCTGTTTAATTACTTGCCCTGTTTAGTGGTTTCCTTTTTTTGTTGTTCTTAAGATTGTGGCTCTCTTTGTCTCTTTCTAGAGTGTCTTACAGTACTCTGTGTAGTGTTGGTTTGATGGCCATCAATTTCTTCAATTCTTCTTTGTGATGAAAGTATCTTATTTCTCCATCAATTTTTAAGGATAGTTTTGCAGGGTGCATCAATCTGGGTTGAAAGTTGTTTTCTTTCAGGGTTTGAAATACTTCACTCCAAGCTCTTCTTAACTTAAATGTTTGTGTTGAGAAGTGTGCCATGATTCTGATAGGCTTTCCTTCATAGGTGATCTGTTTCTTTTCTCTGACAGCTTTTAGTATTTTGTTCTTCTGCTGTATTTCTGATACCCTTATTATTATGTCTGGGTGAGGATTTATTTTGGTTATGGTTAATTGGGGTTCTGTATGCCTCAGTTACCAGTATTTCAGATTCTCTTCCCATGTTTGGAAAGTTTTCTGCTATTATTTCTGTGAATAGCCTTTGCAGGTCATTACTATTGACCCCTGCTTTTTCATTTATGCCTATGAATCTTATGTTGTTTCTGTTGGCATTGTCTTGCAGCTGTTGAATTGTTGTTTCTTGGTTCCTTCCTATTTTTAAGAGATCTTTTCTTTTGTGTCCCTGATCTCCCATGCTGTCTTCAAGATCTGAGATTCTATCTTCAGCTTCATTTAAGCAGTTTTTCAAACTTTCCATGGAGTTTTTCATTTCTTGCATTTCCTTTTGCATCTGTTTCATGCCTTCTGTTGGTGTCTTATATTGTGCATTCAGGGTTTCAATCATTTTCTTAAGTTCTTCTATTTTTTTATCTTGCTCTTCTTTAGATACACACAACATTTCTTTAATAATGATTCTCATTTCATTTTTTAGTTGAGAGAATATTTCTGATTTGAATCTCTCTATAGCTTCATCAAGCTGTTTCTTTATTGCATTTTCTATCATTTCAGAAAGTCCCTTTGTGTGACTCCCTCTGTCTTCCATTTCAGTGTCTCCTGGGTTTGTTCTTTGTGGGCTGGGGAACAGAGACTGCCTCTTGGTCTTTGGTTTTGTCATTTTCTTCTAGAACCTATGTGGTCCTGTGTCTTGCGAGGCAGGCCCGGTGTTCCCGTGAGGGTCGTGCCGATTCTTGGATCGCCATGAATCACGGGACCCGGTGGAGTTGGGCCCTGTGTGCAGCAAGTGAGGGCAGCCTCCCGGGGCATGCAAGTGGACCCTCTGCCTTAACTGGGTGGGGGGCCAAGGCCTCCCGGTCCCGGGGAGTTAGACGGAGTACCCCCGAGTGACGCTGCCTGGAACCCGTGTCTGTCTGCAAGTTCAGAACGATAACCGCTCTGCCAGGACAAGCCTGGGCAAGTCACAGGCCTACAGTGTGGGGAGAAACCCAGCTGGGCGTAGATCGGCGCGTTTTGGGCTGGGGCACGCACAAGCGGCTCCACTGAAGTATGGAGCTTGCGTGTGCTTGGCGCTCTGGTGTTGGGAGCGCAAGCTCTCTAAGTCCCTTCAGCTATGTTGGTCAGTCCCCTGTGAGCAGCTCTGGGGTCCCGGGCTGATCTGGGCTGGGCTGCATACCTCTGTGTCCTGCGAGGCTGGCTGGGCGTTCCCGTGAGGGTCGCACTGATAGAGTTGGTTCTTTGAAAGAGTAAATAAAATTGATAAACCCCTAGCCAACCTTATCAAAAAGAGGAAAGAAAAAACTCAGATTCATGCAATAAGAAATGAAAAGGGTGAAATCACTACAGACCCGGTGGAAATACAGAAGATCATCAACACCTACTTCGAAAACCTTTACTCACATAGGTTCAATAACACAGAAGAAATGGACAGATTCCTAGAAACATATAAATCACTAAAGCTGAATCAAGAAGATGTAAAGCTGCTGAATAACCCAATTTCAGCTAATGAAATTGAAAATGTAATTAGGACCCTACCAACAAAGAAAAGCCCGGGCCCTGATGGATTCACCAACAGGGCTAAGGACAAGAACCACACGATCGTCTCAATAGATCCAGAAAAAACTTTCGACAAAATCCAACACCCATTCATGATAAAAACCCTACAGAAAATCGGAATAGATGGTCTGTATCTCAACCTGATAAAAGCCATATATCATAAACCAACAGCCAACATCTTACTAAATGGAGAAAAACTGAAAACTTTCAACCTAAAATCAGGAACAAGACAAGGATGTCCATTATCACCACCCCTATTCAATATAGTTCTGGAAATATTAGCCAGAGCAATTAGACAAGAGAAAGAAATAAAGGGAATAAGGATAGGAAAGGAAGGCAGACGATATGATACTCTACATAGAAGACCCCCAAAAATCCATTAGAAGACTTCTAGAAGTAATAACCAAATTCAGTAATGTTGCTGGATACAAAGTGAATACTTAAAAATCAATAGCATTCCTGTACACAAAGAACAAAGTCACAGAGGGAGAAATAAGGGAAACCACACCCTTCACTGTAACATACAAAAAAATGAAATACTTAGGAGTCAATCTGACAAAGGAAGTAAAAGATCTATACAGTGAAAATTACATTACTCTGAAGAAGGAAATTTAGATAAAAGTTCTTTGTCTGATGGACAATTGGCTAAGACATTTTCCCAGTTTCTTTTCACTCTGTTGGAGATTTCCTTTGACATGCAAAAACTTTTTAGTAAGATGAGATCCCAGTTGTTGATTCTGGAAAGTGTTTACTCTGAAGAAGGAAATTGAAGAAGATCTCAGAAAATGGAAAGATATTCCCTGTTCATGGATAGGAAGAACAAACATCGTGAAAATGGCCATTCTTCCAAAATTATTATACAGATTTGATGCAATCCCAATCAAAATACCACTTGCCTACCTCATAGAACTAGCGAAAGCATTCCTGAAATTCATCTGGAACCAGAAAGGACCTAGAATAGCAAAGACAATTCTGGGCAACAAAGGGAAGGCAGGAGGCATCGCAATCCCCTACTTGAAATTATATTATAAAGCTACTGTGATAAAATCAGCATGGTACTGGAATCAAAACAGACCTGAAGATCAATGGAATAGATTAGAAAATATGGCCAAAACTACAAACACTCTTAGCCACCTCATCTTTGACAAAGGGGCCAAATATGTACATTGGAAGAAAGACAGCCTCTTTAACAAATGGTGCTGGATAAATAGGCTTTCTATATGCTGTAAACTAAAACTAGATCCATGCCTATCACCATGCACTAAAATAAAGTCAAAATGGATCAAAGATCTGAATCTTAAAACAGAGACACTAAACTTACTAGAAGACAGAGTAGGTAAAAATCTTGATGACATAGGAGTAGGCAGAGAGTTCATGAACAAAAATCAGATAGCATGGGAAACACTTCCCAGAATCAACAATTGGGATCTCATCTTACTAAAAAGTTTTTGCATGTCAAAGGAAATCTCCAACAGAGTGAAAAGAAACCCATTAACTGGGAAAATATCTTAGTCAATTGTCCATCAGACAAAGAACTTTTATCTAAAACATATAAAGAATTAAAAGAAATCAGGCCCGTAAAATTCAAGAACCCAATCCAAAAATGGGCATCTGAGATGAATACACACTTCTAGAGAAAGAAATACAAATGGCAAATAATTATATGAAAACATGTTTAACATCAATGGTCATTCAGGAAATGCAAATTAAAACAACACTGAGATTCCATCTCACTCCAGAATGAATGGCCAAGATTAAAAAATCAAGCAACAACAAATGCTGGAGAGGTTGTGGGGCAAAAGGAATTCTTCTCTGCTGTTGGTGGGAGTGTGGACTGGTGCAACCGCTGTGGAAATCAGTGTGGAGATTCCTCAAGAAGCTAGGATTAGAGATCCCATTCAACCCAGCTATCCCACTTCTGGGCAGTTTCCCAGAAGAACTGAAAACATCATACATCAGTGATATTTGTGCACCTATGTTTATAGCAGCCCAATTTGTAATAGCCAGATCTTTGAAACAACCCAAGTGCCCATCAATCAAAGAATGGATAGAAAGATGTGGTATTTTTATACAGTGGAGTACTACTCAGCTATTAAGAAAAATTGCATTGAGACTTTTATAAGTAAATAGACAGGACTTGAGACCATACTCATAAGTGAGATAAATCAAACCCACATGTGTAAATACCATATTGTCTCCCTAGTGTAAGATACTGAAAAAGTATATATGATTCAAAATCTATAATAAATACTATGTAAGGGTAAAAAACTGCCTGAAGAGCAAAAGTAATTGGGAAGGGAAAAGGGGGAAAGAGGGAAGGGAAAAGGAAAACATATAAATCTGTATATATGTATATGTAAGATAACTAAAATAAACATACTGCTGAATGTATTAGATATTGAGAATGAACAGTTAATACTCATATGATTAGATCAATTTTACATGTCTATATCTGTTAATGTAAACAACCATTTTAAAGATAATGATACGCAATATTGTAACCATTGTCAAGTTTCTATCATTCTCTTTTGTAAACCTGCAATGTTACTGTTGTGCATTTGTTCTAGTCGTTTGTTTGTCTTTTTTGCTTTTTGTCTTTCTTATATGTGTCTTTTTTTCTCTTAAAGAAAAATAAATAAATAAAAAAATAAAAAACAATAAATATGATATTATAAATGTATATTAATTCTGGAAATAATGTCATGCTTGCCTTCTACATTTTTTCTTCCTTTTCAAAATTGTTTTAATGATTTCAAGTCTTTTTAATTTTCATAGAAAATTGTTATCTTCAAGTGTTTCAGCTTACAATGTTTCTTGAAATTTTTAATTTATCTGCAATATTTTCTAGTTTTTTGTGTATAGGTCTCATAAAACTTATGGTAAGATTTATCACTGTTTTCTATTTTAATACTCTTGTAACTCATGTGCTTTGTTTTCCTTTGTTACTATGAAGTGAAAGTATAGTTGTTTTTCAATAAATATTTTTAAAAAGAAAAAGAAATATAAGGGAAATGTATAGGAAATGAAGAAATCAAAGTATCATGATTTGCAGATGACATGATCCTCTATATAAGAGACCTGAAAACATCCTTCAAAAGACTCTTAGAATTAATAAGCAAATTCAGCAATGTAGCTGGATAAAAAATAAAAACAGTTTTAAATAACACTCTTATAGGATTGATGGCAGTGACCAGTTCTATAGGGTACTGGAAACCGTGTCAAAAAAGCAAAAGTTTCACTGGCTTCTGAAGAACCTGATAAACCCAAGCTGTATGGTGCGGAATCAAGCAGAGGAAATCTATGAAAACACACCAGGATCCTCATCCAATGCTGAGGGCTTCAGGCTGACTACTCTTGGACAGATGGCTACAGATTTTGTATCTAGCTTCCAAAAGAAATTTCATGAAACAGTGATTGCAGGTACTATGGAAAATTAAGGTAATCAGCATGTGGAATCTCATGCAGCTTCTGCCCTTATTTTTATTGAAGACTGTCCTAAATCGCTGCTAGTTCTATATTTGGATGATATGGTGAAAAATCTACATTCCAACTTTGTGACTCAACTTCAAGAGTTGATTTGGAATGGAACTGAGTTGGCCTTGGAACAACTTGCGACAACCATAGCCTCAGTTGCAGATACAATAGAAGAAAAATTTGTTCCATATTATTATACATTTATGCCCTCACTAAAACACACTGTTGAGCTTGCTGTTCAGAAGGAACTCAAGCCTCTGAGAGGAAAGATTGTTGAGAGCATTAACCATACTGATCTTGCTGTTGGGAAGGGAAAATTTATGCAAGATATATCAGATGTGATGCAATTATTGTTGAAAGCACAATCAAACTTAAATAATATGGAAGATGATGACCCTCAGACATCTTACATGGTTTCAACATGGGCCAGAATGTGTAAAATTCTTGGAAAAGATTTTCAACAGTACCTTTCACTAGTTGTTGAGCCTCTTGTTAAGACTGCTTCAGCTAAACCTGATGTGGCTTTCTTAGACATACAAGATGTGGAGAATATGAGTGATGATGATGGTTGAAAATTTGTAAATCTTGGAGACCAGTAAAGTTTTGGAATTAAAACTTTAGGACCTGAAGCAAGACAACTGCTTTCCAGATGTTAGTTTACTGTGCTAAGGAGTTAAGAAAAGGACTTGTAGAATATACAGAAGAAGTTGTTAAACTGATGATTCCTTTACTGAAATTTTATTTCCATGGCAATGTTCGAGTAGCAGCAGCAGAGTCCATGCCTTTTCTCCTGGAATATGCAAGAAGTCGTGGTCCAGAGTATCTCTCACAGATGTGGAATTTCATATGTGATCCCTAATCAAGGCTATTGGGACTGAACCTGACACAGATGTACTCTCAGAAATAATGAATTCATTTACAAAATCCATTGAGGTAATGGGAGATGGTTGCCTTGATGAAGAACACTTGGAAGAACTGGGAGGAATACTGAAAGCAAAACTTGGACACTTTAAAAACCAAGAATTGCAACAGGTTAAAAAACAAGAAGGAAACTATGACCAACAGGTTGAGATCTCTCTGCAACATTAAGGTGACTGTGACATTTATCTTCTGACCAAAGTATCGGGCATCTTGCACTCATTATTTAGTACTTACAAGGAAAAGATTTTACCATGGTTTGAACAGCTACTTCCATTAACTGTAAATCTAATTTGTTCAAGTAGGCCATGACCAGACAGACAGTGGAGATTGTGCATATTTGATGATATCGTAGTCCAACTTCATTTCAATACGTGGAATATTTTTGGTGGCCAATGCTACTAACTATGCAAGACAACAACCCTGAATTCAGGCAAGCTGCTGCTTATGGCTTGGGTGTTATGGCACAGCTTGGTGGAGATGATTATTGCTCTTTCTGGTGTTCCATTGCTGGGAAAACTGATTAAGTGTGCAAATTCCAAAACAAAAAAAAATGTAATTGCTACAGAGAATTGCATCTCAGCAATAGGGAAGACTTTGAAGTTTAAACCTAACTGTAAATGTAGGCGAAGTTCTTCCACACTGGTTATCATGGCTTCCACTGCATGAAGATAAAGAGGAAGCTACTAGGACTTTGAGTTTTCTCTGTGACTTAATTGAAAGTAACCACTCAATTGTAATTGGTCCAAATAATTCCAATCTTTCCAAAATAATCAGTATAATTGCAGAAGGAAAAAGTAATGAGACCAACAACTATGGAGATCCTTGTGCCAAATGCCTAGCTAATGTTTGTCAGATACAAACTTGTGATGAATTGTGGTTGGAATGCATATCCCACCTTGATAATGAACAGCAGGAAGCTCTGCAGGAGTTGCTCAATTTTGCTTGAAGCACTTTAATATCACTTGACCATCATCTACTATAAAATAACTAGAAATAAATGTTGTAAATGGATTCCATTATAAATTAGAAAATTTCCTGCCAAGCAGTTTATATTCTTTCCCCCATGTTTCTCCAAGATTAGTGTTATAGTCTTAAGTTTATCCTGCATGCTTTATCTCTTAAACATAGATTTTGATGATAATCTGTGCTTCCAGTTGTCTTAGGATGTTTTTCACCTTTCCATCTGTTTGGTGTGAAGTATATAAATTGTTGCTATTTGTCTGCACTATAAATGCTGGGCAAGCAGTATACTGTACTTGGTATCAAGATGTCATGCTGACTGTCACAAGAAGCTTAAAGCTCACGAAGGTAAGGAGATTTTCAGGACGAAGATCTTTGGAATGAAGGGTAAAGGGTAAAGTGGTAGGTTTATTCCTCCTTTATACTACTTTTGGTTTTTATGGTACTAGGAGGGTGCAGTAACTGGGAGAGTTTTAAGATATTGCAGTGGATGTAGAAGTTTTCCCTAAAATAAATAATATTCATGAACTTTTTCATAGCGTTAAAAATAACACTCATACATCAATAATAAACTCATTGAGAAACAAATTATAAAAATAGTACCATTCACATTTGCACTATGAAAAATTGAATCGTTAGGAATTAACCTAACCATGAAAGGAAAAGACCTCTACTGTTGTGGCTTATGTGTACATGTCCCCTCAGAGCGTCATTCAACCACAGCTGGGGCTTTCTCAGAGGCAACTGTATCTAGAATACATGATGCTGAGATTAAGGATGTATAAATTACTAAACTAGTCCATTGATTGATTTGGCACCAGGTAGCCCAGATAAAATATAAAAGGGGTAGAAAGAAGCTGCTATTATCCCTAGCAGTTTGCTACCTTCTGCTTTCTGCCTGCCATGAAATCTCTCTCCTCTGCAATGCCCCTCTGTTGTGCCACCCTGCCTTGGAGCCAGCTGATTATGGACTGAAACCTCTACAAACTGTGAGCTAAAATAAACCTCTTCTCCTTGAACTTTGGGTATTGGTTATTTTGTCTCAGCAATGGGAAAAGAATGGGAAAAGAATGAAAACTATAACACTCTGAAAAAAGAGGCCAAAGAAGATATTAGAAAACAGAAAGGTGTCCCCTGTTCCTGGAGAGGCAGAATGAATAGAGTAAAAATTTTCATACTTCAAAAACTGATATACAGACAGTGCAATCAAAATACCAACAGCATTCCTCAGTGAACAAAATAAACTCCTAAGATTTACAGGAAAGCAAAAAAGACCCAAAATAGCAAATTTAATCCTGGGTAACAAGATCAGAGCAGGAGGTATCACAATACAAGAGTTCAAGTTATGTTACAAAAGAACAGTTGTAAGAAACAGCACAGATCCTCCTGCTTCAACCTTCTGAGTGCTGGGGTTACAGGCATGCACCACCATGCCTGGTTGGATGCATCTGGAGAGCATAATGTTAAGTGAAATAAATCTGACACACAAGTTTAAAAATTGTTACTTTTTTGTGGAAGAAATACAAATGTAAGTAAAGAACAAAATGGAAGATAGAGATTGGGAAGCAGAAGGAATTTTTTCAAATGGTAAGTGGAACAAGAGAGAGGGGGTGGGAAGAGAAGGGAGGAAAGGAGGATTTAAAAATAGAATTGAAAGGAAAACAAAGGTTTTGTAAATCAGAAGGGAAGAAGGGTTGAAGGGAGGAAAGGGGAATGGGGAAGAAGAATTAAGATATAAAAACTCTGTATGATAAATGCAGTCATTATGCATGGTGAACATGTACTAATAAGAAAACCCAGCATGGTATTGGCACAAAAACAGACATATGGTCAGTGGAACACAATAGAAGATGCAGAAACAGACACATGCACATTTGATTAACTGGTTTTTGAGTAAGGGGCCATAAAATACTCTAGAAGAAAGATTGTCTCTTTAATAAATGTTGGGAAAACTAATTATCCACATGGAGAAAATTGAAGCTTGGTTCATATCTCTTTTTGTGCACTAAATTAAAAGCAAATGCATCAAAATCTAAATGTTGAAACAGAAACACTTAAATTGCTAGACAATAGGCTGGGGATATAGCTCAGTGGTATAACTGGCTGCCTGGCAAGCGCAAGAGCATGAGTTTGATCACTGGTAACCCCCCAAAAAATTATTAGACAATAAAGCAAGTAAAAGTCTTGAATATATAGGTGTAGGCAAGGACTTTCTGAACAGAGACCCAGGACCACTAGAAATAAATCAAGTCAACAAATGGGATTATATCAAATTAAAAAGTTTCTGTATGACAAAATAAATAGCTAACAGAGTGAAGATACAGGTTACAGAATGGGAATAATTTTACCCATTATTTCTCATACAGAGGACTGTATCTATATCTATAATGTATATAGAGTTCAAAAATAGAACCCCCCAAGTAAAAGACTCAATCAAAAACAGGCAAGGGAAATGTATAGGCATCACAGAAGTACAAATGATCTACAAGTACACGAAAAAAGGTTCAACATCTCTGGCCATTAGAAAATTGCAAATTAATAAAACCATGTGATCCCATCTTACTCCAGAATCAATGGCTATCATCAAAAAAATCAAACAATAACAAAATCAGCAAGGCTCTGAGGAAAAGAAGAACCCTTCTACATTGTTGGTGGAAATGGAAACTA